>VXAU01004626.1:12241-93544 GCA_013399695.1 Formicarius rufipectus | reverse complement strand
GGGCGCGCCCCCCCGCGAGAGGTGTCCGGGCACCGGGCGCGCTCCCGCCCCCGCCGGGCAGCGCGCTCCCTGCGGGCGGGCGCGCTCCTGCCGCGGCACCTCCCTCCGTCCGGCGGCGTTTGCCAGGGACGGGCCCGGTGCTCATGTGCGGCGGGGTGCGATGCCCCGGCGGCACCCGCAGCTCCGAGCGGCGCCGCCCTCCGGGAGCGTCTCTCCGCGATACCGCTGCTCGCACAAGGCTCCTGTGCCCTGCCCGTGTTTGTTGAGCACCCACGAAACTGCTCTCTCACCAATTCCCGGCTTACCTGGAAGCTACCTCAGGTTATGTGTGAGCTGTAAGAGCTAAATGAAGGCTTTGTGTCCCTCCAGCATGGGGATGTGTTCAGTAACGCTTCTAAATATAACAGCTCTGCTTGGCTAGGGTGAAAGGTGATTCTGGAGATTTCTATCTAAAAGGTTCATGGTGAAATGATGTAACCAATGTTGAAGGGAAAAAAAAATTATAAACAAATGCCCCTGAGCTCTGGGCAGCATGGACATGTACATGTAGGTGAGCCTGCATGAGTCAAATGGCAATTGTAACCCACTGCAGGCTCTAACTAAGTCAATGAAGAAGGCCAGGCCTCTTATGCAGTCTTGAAAAATAAGCCTACATAACTTCCTTGATGACCTGGATAAAGGCCAATCACTGGAATAGAAGCTAATTAAGAACATAAACTAAAGGTGATGGTAAACAGCGCCATACTGTAGCCCTGGGCAGAAATTTCCATATTGGAGGTCTTGGCCTCAAAAGGTGCTCAGTCATGGTAGCAATCACCATTCCCCAGGCATGGTAATGCTACTGAGAACATGTGACTATGCCTGAGGAGTCCACGAGGGATGTGAAAAAGGAAGTGGCTAATTAAGCATAGATTTATACTTTTATGAAATTGAACTTCCTTTTGAATTGATACTGATTTGAGTGGTTGGTTCCCAGATCACCGAGAAGCTCAAAAATATCTTATTTCACTTCTTAGATAAGTATTTTTGAGACATCTATATACAAAGGTTACAAATATATTAACCAGTGCATAGTCTTTGTTGGGCTTTTGCAGTCTTAGGGCCAAAGTGCAGAAGAGTTTCAGTGTCAGCAGAGAAGGCAGTAGTGGGCTTAGGTCCCATCCCTTTGAAGGTCCTGAGTAGATGAAGGGATGGCTTCTTTGACATTCTTGCTACTATAAGGAATGTGGTGTCCAATTCCCAGCTGCAGGATGTGTTTCAGTTAATATGCCAAGAAGAGGAAATGTTGCACAAATAAAATTTACCATTTGACATTAAATGTTGCAAACCCAGGAAAGGAAAAGAAGTGAGCAGTCAAAAATGCTGGAGCTTTGGACAAATGAAAGACAACACATGAAGGGAAGTAGGTCATTGATAATAGGTTCCCAGGGGGAAAAGACATTTTGACTGAAGCAGTTTTAAAGGAAACTGATGGTGTTTGTGAATATAACAGAAATGAGACAACTGTGTGATAGAGCTTAAAAAAAAAAATAAAGGTGTTGTTTTGGTCTCTAAGTGCAAAAGTCATCATTTATTGGGAAGAAGCAGATATTACAACTACTCTGCTAAATAAATTCCTGTGCAATTCAGATTTGGAAATCTTAATATTGAAAATGTATCATTTGAAGCAGAGATACACAAATTGTGTGGTGAGATTTTGCAGAAAAATTCTTCTATTTGTTGGCTACTCTCTTTTCCTTTTTTTCCCTTTTTTCTTTTTTTTTTTTTAAAGTTGATTATTGTTCATTAGAGATTTAAGGAGCTTAAATAAGTGAGGAAAAGAATAATCCTCCTCTCTCACTCCTTTTCTTTCTGAATAAAAACCTTTAAAAGGGAAACTGGAAGAAGAACAGTCAGTATGTGTTTGCCCAGGGACCATGCTGCTCTTCCACATCATCAGTTTACCCAGTCTCACACTCACTATCCCACTTCTCTCTGCTCTCCTGTCCACAGGTAGTTCACTGTGGGCCTCTCCCCTCCACGGTAAATCAAACAACACCAGCTTTTTCAGTTCTTTCATCCCCATCCATCCTAATAAGAATGATAAAATGGACCTGTAAATCCAATAGGAGTGTTCCCACTGAGGAGCTTATTTAGGAAACAAAGGTTTAAGAAAACTGAGCAGCACCAGGCACATGCTTCTATAGGAAGAAATTATACAGGTTTTAGGTGGGTTGAGCACGTGGGAAGAAGGAAGTGTGATACAAGGAGAAAGGGTGGTGCTAAATCTGGTCTATGCCAAAGGCTGGCATTTTATTGCCAAACTCATTACCTGCTGCATTTGTTCCTGATGACTGGAGAGTTCAAATCCTGATAAACAAATCTTGTTCTTCCGTTAATAATATCCATTTATAATTAGTCAAAATGTAAAAATAATTACATTTAAACAACAATAATTACATTTAACAACCACCACCACCCTTATGTTTGAAGTATGTTATTTAAATGCTTTAATCAATCATTCAGAACCTGCAAAATGTCAGGACTAAGGATGCAACTTCCTGAGCACTGAGTGAGGATCACATGAAGCAAATAATGTATGAATTTTTCATTAATTCAGCATTACACACATGGAAGCCAGATAAAGATTGCTGAGATAGTTGTGAAGCTGCCATTTACTAGCTTTCTAGCATGAATTTTGCATTCCAAATAAGGACTTATCTGAATATATGGAAAAGGTTGATGGTTGATTTCTAGGAGTTTCCCTAATGTTGTTTCTGTTAGGCAAAGTTTAATAAAGAACAGTAGTCTTGGTTGCACTTGGAGACTCTGCTGCTGTCCATCCTCTTCACGATTTAAACCCAAAGCTTCCCTTTACATCCATCACCAGAGCTGCCAAGGTAGCAGTAACTGTACAGCAAGAAAGGTTCTTTCCAAAGCCTGAGGACAGGAATCTGGCGTTAGGACTGGAGAGATAAGGCCAGGAGAAAAGCCTGTCCAGGTTTTCTTAAGTAATTCTAGAAGCAAAAATTGAAGGCAAAGTAGAAGACCTGCCCCTAGCTTTATTGCTGGTTTTGTTTCACAGATGTAATAAAGCCCTGCAAGAGTTCATTGAGGTCTCCAGACTGCTCCCCCTTGCAGCCTTTCTTCCTATGTCTTCCTGGTCGGTGGTGGTGAAGACTCCTCTGTCTCTGGACACACGCAAGAGCTCGTGCTTCTGAGTCTGGGCTCCTGTTCTCTTACAGAAGATTGCAAAGTGCCCAAGTCCTCTTCTCTACAGGGATTTTCCTCTCCCACCTTCCCTCCACAGGGACCAGGGACAGCTGTGACCTTTGAATTCCCAAATCCTTGCTCTCCCCAGCCCAAAGAAGGCAGGGCTGAGACAGGGCTACACTTCAGCCCCTCACCCTCCGTCATTCTTCATAATGGAGACCTGCGGCAGCACCTACGGGAAGGAAGCTTCTGGCGCGTCTCTCTGCAGTTCGCTCTGGGCATGGTGTTTATTTAAGGCAGAAACCTGGGAATGCAACAGCGATGAGATGCTGGAACTTTGCTTTCTTGCTGTGTGTCAGTTGCTAACGGGCACAAGCTACCTTTGGGATCTGATCAAAGAGCATCGCTACTCGGAAGGCGCAGCCCCGATCATTTCGGCGGAGCACACCCAGTCTCTCTGTCTCTCCCAGCTGCTTTGTTCGTCGCAGGTTTGGCTCTTCTGCTGCCGCGAACCTTGCCGAGCCCGGTCTTTTTCCCTTCCTTTTCCCCTTCTGAAGTAACCGCAGCCTAACAAACCCTTCCCTGCCCAAATGGCTCAAACCCACCGTCCCCAGGCTTTGGACTGTCTCTTCCCCGCGGTGACGGGCGACCCCGGGGGCAAAGGGTTAAACCTTCCCGGACCGAAGCTCCAAGGACGGTGGCTGCCGGCACAGCTCCCGGGATCAGATTGCCATCGCAGCGGCATGGACCCGAGTCTCGTTAATAACGGGGGGACAGCTGGGGGGGCACAGCGCAGCCGGGAGGGGCGCGGCGCTGCCCTCGGCCCCGACCTCCGCAGGGTCCCCCCGGGCGGGGGACGGCGGGCGCGGTGCCTCCATCCACGGCGGCCCGGGGTTCCTCGGTGACCGCACACATCGCGGGAACCCAAGCGCTGACCGCTCGTCACCCCCGGGAGCGGGAGCTGCCCGGGACCACCGGCAGGAAGCACCGGCTGCAAACTCTTGCCACGCGTCTGCCAGCAGCAATGCGAAAGCAGCTGCGGCGTGGAGGAACCCGATGCCAGCGCTCCTGGCTGACCTTCCGGGTAGCGCTCAAACCGCCGGATGGCTCCTAGAATTATTTTCGTTTAAGCTGGAAGTGCTGGTGATTCCTCAGATACGCGGAGACAGTAGTTCTCATGCTGCAACGTCTTCACTTAAAGCTGCTTTGAGAGCCTCAAACGATATTAAAGATCTAACAGACAGACTCTATGTGTGCCCTGCAGCCTCTCCCGATGCAAGGAGACACGAAGCAGGCATAGGTCATCCCTCCTGCAAGGAGCACAGCCCTGCCCCTGCAGCCCAGGCTGCCACTGGCATACCGGAGCCGAGGCAGGAGGCCTACCCCAGGAGTAACAACAGGGAGGAAGGAAAAGGAACAGAGCAGAGTAGGGGAAAGGGAAGAGGCAGGCACTGGAGCCTGGGATATCGCTCAGAGGGGAAGCAGTGGCAGCACAGGTTTGCTGGTTGGGTTGCAAACCATTTCTGGACCATTGTGGACTCTCTAGAGGCTCCTACACATTTGCAAAATTTTTGCCCTTCTCAACGGTGTCTGAATGGGCAACAACAGGCATCAGTTGTCCCACTTGTGCATGGGGGCACACTCTCTCCTTCCCTGTCTCCCAGCCTCAGCAGTGCTGCCATAGCAGAGCTAAGAAGTAAGATGGGCAGTTTTGCCACCTGGAGCAACTCGTTGCCCTAAACACTTCTCTGCTACCCATGCCCTCCATCTGAGGCTGATGCAAAGGAAAAATAAATCTCCTGAGGCAGGCATGCAACCCAGAGACCAGCACAGGCACCTGGCAGCAGAGCACCAGCCCTCAGAGTCTGGCCTGAGGCAAGGAAATTTGCTCAAACACTACAGCTGTATCAGTGAGCAGTGTAGCCAGAGCATGTTCACAGACCCAAGCAGCTGGCATTAACAACACACCACTTGTGCTGTACCCATTTAGGGCAGGGATGGTTACCTCTGTCCAGCTCCTCACCAGGCCTGGGAACTGGCAGCCCTTGGGCAGCCTGTGAGCAGCAGGTGCATTCCCACAGCCCATCTCCCAATGGGGTTTCAGCCAAAACTCCCCAATTCAGGGTGAGGAGGGACTGTTAGGACATTCTCTATGAATGCAGCATCCTTATCTAAAGCAAGGACAGGTGTCCACTTAAACCCAGTGTGCACATGTTATGTATTTCACCGAAATGCGTCAAAAGAAACTACAAAAATGGCACGGACAAGGCAATTATCAAGTACACAATGGATTTTCTTCACAGATGCTCCTGATAAACAACATAACCACATCACAGAACCACATAGCAGCCTAGGGAGAAAACCAGCAATGAACTCTGTATGGACTGAGAACTGACACTTGAGGTGTTTCTGCATCTCTCCCAAGCCTTCTTCGTGGGGCAGCTCACCAACTCTACACCCAGAAATCTCATCAGATTTTGCACACTGTCAATACGAAGTAAAAATTACTAGCTTGGGACCAAATTCTCATTTTAGTTGCTTCCTGTAGATTTGCAGGAGCCAGTACGTGTAACTCCACAGAATTGAAGTCTGGCCAAGAAAATCTCCGAACCATTAGACTGCATGGAGCCAGAGAACTGAATTTTCTCTCACTCAGCAATCTACTATTTCCTCTCGCCAGCTGAATGACCTTATAATATGCATTCAGAAACATAAGCAGGAGTACTCTTCACTGTTCACCAGCAAGGCCACTAAGCAAAGCAGGGCACTGAGGCCATCTGAAGGAGTATATCTACTGCCTCAGAGCCTTGGGACAATTCAGTGGCATTGTGGCAAAGGTCCTGAATGGGTCAACAAGGTGAAGGATCCAGCTGGGCACACACAGCATCCTCATGTGTTGAAGTGCTACTGGGGATCAGGGGCTGCCCTAAGCCAGGCAGGGACAGGAAGGAGAGTGCAGCTGAGGGGAACTACTGAAATTGCATTTCTGGGATCCAAAATAGGATTTCATGGCTGATCAGGCAGGAGGGCAGGCTGGAAGGAGAGCTGTGGGGGAAGGAGGACCTTCTGAGAAGGGGTCTTCAGCTTTCTGAAGGGCCTACATTCAACTGCCTTTATGGATGTATTTCTGAACATCATAAACAATGAATGTGAAGGATTTTAAAAACCAAGGCAAAGTCTGCTGTCAGATGAGTCCCTAGGGCAATTCCAATTCTTGCTGTAGGAGAGGAGACTGGCATTTCTGAGACACAGACATACTACAGAGGACAAAATGTTCCCAAGCTGGCATTGTGGGGGACCCCACTGCCCGCTCTGAGCTTTCCTGGCTTTTTGCTGAAGCAGGTAACACTGGCTTGCTGGCCAGCCCTTTGCAGCTGACCCTGAGGGTGCAAAACTGAACTGATCCCCAAACTTCCTGAGCATAAAAGCTTGCACACTTCAGGCTGCCCTGGGGCTTTTCTGTGCATCTGGCAACTCAGGAGAGATCCCACCACCAATGCCTGCAAAGCCATCTCAGCTCCTGTTTCCAGCATCCTCCCTGCATGCAAGGGCATAAGTAGGAAGAAACTGCAGTAGCAGTCACCACGGTCTGTGGGTTCACCTGCACTGAGGCAAAGGCATGCTGTGCCCTTCCAGCATACCTGATGAAAACAAGGCAGCACCTTGTTTCTGCGTGTGACAACAGGTCCAGGAAGAGTTGTGAGGGAGATAAAGATACACCTCTCCCTGCTACTGAATGGCAAGACCACAGAAAGACTGGTCTTCTTTAGGATTTTCCACCCATTTGCACAAATGTTGAGCTGAGAACATCTTTTCCTTTCTTTGCCAAGCTTAGTGTCAGGGATGCTCTGTTGCCCAGAAAATTTTTAAGATATTTACTGAGAAAATAAATCCATTCATTTTTTTTCTTATGAAAGTTTAGAGCTCTCCTGGAAAAGTACAGATTTTCTACGTTCACTGATTTCTAATAAATAGACAAGCTGTAAAGCACAATGTTGAATTCTTGCCAGCCTTGTGACGGCATCATCCCCTGGACTTCCGTGAGCTGCTGTGCAGTGCCCCTGCTGTGAGATCAGCATCAGGCTTCAGCAGTGCTAAATAATGCTTCAGCAGCTCAACAGGCACAAGGAAGAAAAATCCGATGTCATCCTAGCAAACCTTCTTCACCCAGGAGAGGTCAGGGCATGGTATATAGGCAAGCTGGGGGGATTTTCAGATTACAGACTACATCCTTCTCTCAATTGTGGTTTTTTTCACGCCAGAAAACCAAGTTTTGATGATCTTGATGCCTTTTGCACTGATTTACACCCATATCAGCAATAGGCAGTTCAGACCTGTGGTGCAAGAGGCCTCTGGGATGAGGTCTGCTCCACTGAGACAACAATGGTTGAGTGCATGAGCATAAATCCACAAATAAAGTCTCCACAGGCTAACTGTGTCTTCAGTTCTAGCTCCCTATCTACAGCTTGACAGGGTGCAGCAGACTGGCAATATTTCCTGGAGTACATTAAGAGAGAAAACAGAGAAATATCAAGCCATATTAATTTCTGCTATAAATAAATAGATTTGGCTCCTCTCATTTGGATCCTTGCCTGATGATGCCTGCAGAAGAAGTTGGCCTGCTGGCAGGGCAGCAGCCCCAAGCAATTTCAGTGGTGACCCAGAGGGACTTCATCAATAGGTGGAAAATATGGGAAAGATTTCACATAGTGAGCCCAATCATTGCCTCCTGTACAGCCTAGCATATCAGCTTCAATGAAAGCGCATTGGCGTAATTGGGAGTGTTGGCAGACAAGCTGGAGTGAATCAGACAGGGGGGAGGGAGTGTGAGAAGTCACCGGCTGTTTGCTCTGCCAGAGACTTCCACCCCCACAGCAGTGCTGGTAGAAACATGTGCCTGTGCTTCATGCTTTTCTGTGCATCATCCATCTTCACTACCTTCAGCAGCACCAGCACTACTGGCCCCCTGCTGGGACCCCCAATTCTAGCAGAGGGGGAGCAAACAAATTTTTGGAAGAGGGGTCTTAAACTGCCCCAGCTGTCTGCTAAGTGAAGGCCAAGCCTTGAAGTTCGGGTTTGACACAGGTTTTTTTTACTTAGCAGAGGGTCTGGCAAAAGCTGAGTGCCTGCTTTGTTCCGAGTCATAGTTTGGGTCCCCAGCATAAGCCCCGAGTCTGCATCTTCCTTTATCCTTACACCCTGAAGCTCAAGTACAAGGTTCATGGTCACCAAGAGGCTGTCAAAGCTCAGTCCCTCCTCGTACACCCAGCCACATGCCTGCACAGTATTTCTGCTCCTCTTTCTCTTCGTGTATCTTTGTGTGAGGAGAGGAATACCGTAGACAAATAATACTAGGAAACATAATTAATTAGGTATCAAACTTACCTGATGTTGGAGGGGCATGCTGCTTTATATCATCTAGCAATGTGATCCTTGGGTTCTTTTAGCTACTTTTAAGGTAATTTAATAAGAAACAATGAGAAGCAGCGAGTGACCAAAGGGCTCTCTGCTCTGGTTAGCACCATGTCGCACAAGCAAAAGTGACTCCTGCAGAGGCAGTCATTAGCAGAACAGAAATAAAGAGGCAGCAGCAGTCTCCCACACAGCTCAGGTAATGACAGGGTAGCAGCCAGGATCATTGTCTTATATATTAATTAAAAAGCAATGACCTTTTGAATTTGCTGCACTAACTGCCACGTTGCAGTGTACAGAGTGTGTTTCTCTCCAGTAATCCCTTTTCTTTCAGTTTTCCCTTTTTTCACCTTTACTGGCACTGTATACTTATCAGTATATGGTGCAGTATCTTATACTCCCAATTAGACCATTTATGTGTACAAGCCCTCTTTTCTTGTCACGAATTTCTGCTTCCTCACACTGCAGCGTGGCAAGAGCCAGCTCCTATAGAGACTCTACTGGAAACTAGTCGAGTCCCCTAAAGTCTACAGTGAGCTGAGCAAAGCTTAAATCAACAAGTGCTATCTATTTCCTAGGGTCACACATTTCTTCCAGCTCTATTTTAAGCCAGTGAGAAGAAACCAGACAGAAAAAAAGCTGTTAAGGTACATTCTGTGCTGCTGAAATACCTGCTTCCTACTGCCATATATGTCAGTCCTACTGTCATATATGGCCAAAATATGTTCCATTCTGCTTGACTGCATTTGAGAATGACTTGGCTTGGCATGCCTCAAGCTGGAGGATCCACGGAGTGAGCGAGGAGTTGATCATCTTTGTTTTGCTGCTAGACCTCAATGCAGTGACAGGTCTTATTCATACTGATGTCGAGTTCCTTTTATATGACAGAGGAAATTCAATCAAAACTCATATCCATTGGTCCCTTCTGTTCTTGGACTATGTAATTGATTTTTAGCTCTGTTTCCCATGGTAACAAGGCTCTCTGATCACCAACTGCACGTGTTAGCCCTAATAGCTTTGGCCCACTGCTTTATTTCAGTGAAATGCGATGGCATGACTGAAGTCTGAAGGATAATTAAATTCCTAAAAGTTTTCTGAAAACAGGATGTGTGTGGCAGACCCCATTAGTGCTACATCAGTACCTTCACTGCTGATGGAAATTCAATGAGTTTGTATTGGACACCAGAGACCCCCCCCCGAGGGAAAAAGTCCTCTAGGTACCTTAACTAGGGGCAAGCTTTGACCACAGCTTGCAATCATCCATGGGATGTTACTCCATGGGAATCCAGTGTTAGTAGAACAACTTGCAATTTTAAGGGAGCACAACAGGTGTGAAATGCGTATAAAATTAGGACTGTGTGCTGAGGATCCCTCACACAAACTCCTGGTAAAAAATATGAGGATTTGCAAAAACTGATGGTTGCTGAGCACGGGGGGAAAGTGAATACTGCCAACAATGTATAGAATGTACATCAGGAAAATATCTATGTGTAAATATTGTTCCTTTCTCAGCCAGACTCAAACTTTTATTCAAAATTAATTGCTTTTCATCTCAATGGAGTGTTTTTTATGCAGTCAAAACTGCAACACTTCTCTCCAAACACAAGTCAAGAAGGAAAGTTTCTGGTCTCAGGTGGGTGTGCATTAGCTCCAAGGTATGTCCATGCACTGCAAGCACCTGCTGAACACTTTCAGTAATTCCCCACACCAATCAGGTACTGGATCTAGCTGGAGTATCCCAGTATCTGCAGGCTGAGCTGCCAGCACAGCCCACAGTCTAGGGCCCATCAGCCAGCCCTGACACTGGAGCTGACAGGGGCATGTCTTCTCGTGCATTAGCTACTCCTACACTACACAGATGGTGCTGTGAGCTTCTGCTATGCCCTTGCTAGACACTGTGGGGTCAGGCTGCCTGAAAACTGAGTCAGTAAGTGTACTGAGTTGCTTGAGCATCTGCTAAAAAAGAGACCCCATTCCATCCTCAGGGAGATGTGGATGGAGGAGTGTGGTCAGGCTTACCTGTATGGGAGAGAAGTTGCTTCAGCATAAACATATAGTGTCCCTTAGCCATCTCACTGCAGTGGATGGGGCAAGGGCTGCTGCTTGGGAGGATGAGAGGGACTCCACCGTTGTACTAAAGTGATGGAAAAAAGGAGTAGTTATGGAGGAAACATTTAGTTTAATTAGGAAACTGATGTGCCAGGCTGGTGCCTAAATCAGAATTGTTAGGCTGAAGCTTCCCTGGGGTCAGGATCACAGTGCTGTCTCCAAGCAGATGCAGAGCCAGCTGTATATGGCTTCGTGATTTAAGAGTAACATATTGCAGGGCACCTGGGCTGGACCACAGCATCTCATCCTTTAATAATACACATAGCCAGCCCCCATCTCAGACTCTGCCTGGTCCAGCTGAGGCAATGCCTCTTCTCTTCTGGGATGTCATATATAAAATACCACATCTCTGCCTTCCAGCTCCCTTGTTTGTTGTCCTGACAGCTCATTCCATCTGTCCCCATTCCAAATTCTCCTTCCCTCCCTCTTTTCTCACTAGCTCTTCTTCTGGTGTCACTTCTCCCACCCACAATACAGCCTTATTTGTACCTGGTCTGTCCAAGCTTATGTGCAAAAGGATTAAATCATCATTTGAAACAGATCCAAGGGACATCAATGGGCACTGAAACCTCAAAATATGAACTAAATAGCCACTTTGTGCTTCGGAAGTCATTTTTCCTGCATTGCAGATGGGGGGTGAGTGCTCATACTGCTTACCACTACTCTTCCTCTCAGCATGAGTTACAGGCAGAGGGCGTGCTGTGTGTTGTTTGCTGACGAAGAATAAAAGCGTGAGGTACACCTTTTCTTCTCTGTGAGCTGAAAATCCAGGGGCTCTTTTATGTTATGCTTGGAACATGTGACTCAGCAGCTGAATTTTACCCACTGCCTCCAAACCTCTCTTCTACTGAGAGCACTGCCAGTAGTTGGATGGGTGGATATAACAGTTTTCAAGGAGGAACTGACACAGAGGTTTTGCATTCCCAGGTAGGATGCAGCATGTTCCAGTAAGGGCTTCTCCCCAGGTTCCTGCACAGCAGTGGCTGCAGAGCCTCTCTTTGTGGAACCACTGGCCTATGCCCATCAGATTTTGGCCTTCACTGTCTCAGGGTTGGAGCACTGCAGAGTAACTGTCATCTGGAGAGGCCAAACACATTCTCTGCCTCCAAGGTGTAGTCCAGTCATTCTTGGTGAAGGGAGAAGATGGCTTTCAGCTGGGGCTGACATTTGCTGTGACCCCATATAGTTAGTGAGCATCACAAGCTCTGCCACACATAAGAGGCTGGGACTCAAACACAGTACATGTTTTATTATTTAAAAAATGCATAAAAACTAAAGGCATGCTTCCCAGAGTTAGAATCTATATGTACATCTGCGCTTCCCAGGCAGCTGCAGGGAGCTCAGCCTTCTGCTCTCACTGCAAATGTGCACTGCACAAGTTTTTGTTACCCTTTGTTAGGTGTTACCTTCTCACCTGCATTTACAGCATTCCAGCTAAACAAAGAGAAAACCCTGTACCGCCTGGGGTGTAAGATAGTGCAGTTTGTATCTGTGACTGAGAAACCCTACTGAATTTCTGGAGACACCTGCAGGACATCTCTGTTCAGTAGGAAACTATACAAAGGACCTATGCCCAAGCCACAGGCTGAAATTCCCCTTCCCTAGGAAGAGTTCTCACTAAGGCCTGAAACTGGACCTGAATTTTGCAGTTAGACCCAAACTTACAATAAGCAAATATTGGGCATCAGAGGGTGGAGTGTTCTGATACCAAGTCTGCAATCTCATTTGACTTACTGGTCCCACCTTTGCCAACTCAGCAAATGCTGATGGTTTGTGGTATTCATCTCTGAGAAAGTACAATGTGGAATCCTAAGTCTTGTGATACTGCTGAGTTTTCAGCGCAGTGAAAAGAAAAGAAATTAAGACCTAGCAAATATTTAGGAAAAGTAGAGCAAGATGTAACTGCACTTCCTTGCTGGGAACCACTGCACAAAACAAAGGCTGATTTACAGTAAAATATTAAATTATTAAAAACCACACAAGCACTTGCAGTTACAGTGAGTCAGACATGCTGATTGGAAAACAAAACAAAACCCAAAGAGCAAAACCATTAATTTTGCCCTGTCTGGAAGGCTGCAGTGATACTAGTCTATGTTTTATATGACTTTTACAGCATGCCAGAAAACCTCCTAAATAGGAAGGCCAGTGGTTCTCAAGCTTTTTCATCGTGATCTTCAGAGATCTCCCAGTCGATCCCTTCCCCCAACATACACATCTTCTCAGAGCTGATTTCACACCGTCACTATAGCAGCTACAGTACTTGGTTTTTTGAAGAAGTCATAGGACTAATAAAGAGAATGATTAAATTAATCCAATTTTTAAGCAAATGCTGAATCCTATTCCTGCTGAAAGAGAAGCAAGTCTGCCGTTCTGTATCTCGGCCATCTCTTTCCTCTCCTGGAGGGAAGAACTCAAAATTAATTAGCACTGTTTCCCCATACTGCTCTTAAGTCCTCTCTACACTGCTTCCTTTCCATCCCTTTGAAGTTGGATTCTGCCCTCACACATGCCAGCTGCTCTCCCTTCCTTTGCATTTTAATGTCAGCTGCAAGTCTAGTCAGGCCTGAACTGGCATCAAACAGAAGAAAAAGACATAAAAAAGGTACATGCAGTGAAGAGGAATGCTGGGTTTTCATTCTTTTTTTTCTAATTTCCTTGCTCACCAAAATATCTGAAACTCTTAAAAGAGCTCTGGACTAAGGAAGCGACAAATGTCGCTGCATGAAATAAGCTGATGTTCAAATTCAGTGCTGGATAGAAGCAGCTCTGCTGATCAGTCTGAGAACCACTGAGGTAGGCAACAAGTCTAGGCAGTACTGCTGAGTGAACATGAGGGGAATCCTGCCCTCTTGTCTTGAATGACAGTGTAAATACCCTCTACTGTTTTCAGAGGTACCAGTCCTGAAGTCATGCAGCCAGGATTGAAGACATCATCTACACAAGAGCAAGCACTGACTGAACAGGTGTACTCAGCTCTGCTCCAGCATTCAGAGAGCAGGAGCAGAGCACAGACTCTGACTGCTGCCTCATCTCTGAACTCCTTTCAGCAGGACGTGGTCAACCTGTAACCCTACTGCCACTCTCCCCTAAATCCAAGGGGTTGTTGGAGTTTCGGTTCTTCCAAGTTGTTTGCCACTGCAGCCCACACAGGTGGTGAAAGCTACAAAGCTGCCCAAGAGCTCTGGCCAGTGCTGTTCAATGCTGCTCTAGAGCCAGCATCAGAGCCCCTGGCGACATGGCACCGTACTGCACACATCCAGTCCCAGGGAAGCAGAGTGTCACTGCTATGTACAGACTAACAACTTTTCCCTCCTCCTGTCTCTAGCTCATACAGCAGGCTTTTGTTCTCCCCTTCCTGCCCATCTGGATGCCTTTCACCCTCGGCATCATCTGCAAGGCACAAGGGGCTCATGATGTAGCGATAGTCACTTGTGACAGCAGCAGCTGCGCCAGCAACAGTCTCTTCAGCATCCATATTTCCAAAGGAGGCGTGCAGGGCAGGGTCACTTGCAGACACCTCTTTGTCCTTCCCAATGTTGACATAGAGAGGATCTTGACTGGAAGAGAGTGTGGACATCCTCCCAAGAATCATTTCCAGCTGGGACCGGAGCACTCCAAAGCTGGGCCGTAGCTTGGGCTCAGGATGCCAACATCTACACATGAGATCGTAGCTGCAAAATAGAGGGAGACAAGAGCAGTGAGAAGCAGATCAGCTATGCCCTGCATCTCTGAACAAGGGCTCTGGGCAGTGCAGCTTAAAAAGCACAGACACTTTCCCCAAAATCTATCAGCTTTGCCCCTGCATAGTTGACACAGCATGCAAATGGCCATCATGACTCTAATTTCTTGTTCCTTCCCATTTTTAAAGCCGTTCTCACTTCAGTCAAAACAGTTATTTAGAAAGTATCAAAAATCCCAAAAGTCCCATCAAAGCATGCTGCATTTCTTGGTAAAACCCTCATTCCACTGTCTCTAGGGAGGTAAAATAGGACTGTGAGTGTGACATCACCTAGTAATAGCCTTTGAATTTATTCACAAAAAGCATCCTCGCAACCTCTGCCAAAGCTGAAACCACCCCTCCAAATTCTAGTTCAAGAGCAAATAAATCACAGGAAGAAAACAAATACTGAAATGTGGGAGGTGCAAGTTATTTCCAGAGTATTCTTTTTTCACACCATGTTAACTCAGCACTCCCAGAGAAACAGAGGTGTGCTGCAGTTGCTGCCTGACAGGTTGTCAGCAGGAGTAAAAAAAAGGCACGCAGGGTTTGTTTAGAGGGCTGTTAAAGAATGGACAACAGTTTCACTGCTGGAAGAGGGATGTTGAAATGGCCTTTCCACTACAAAGGCAGAAGATGTGTTCAGTGCCTCAGGCCCCATCCTGCTGCAATTCTGCTGTGGTCAAACTCCAGTCACCTCAGCTCTGGTCCCCTAAGGGCCAGCATGAGGAGACACCACTGGCTCTGACGCCATGTGCTTAGGCAAGGGGAGAGAAGCCCTGCTCCTCTGTGGCTGCTTTCCCAGCTCAGTGTCTGTGCTGGCTGGCCTCCCAGCAGCCAGGCCTCTGGCTGGAGCATGGCCAGAGCCATTGTCCTCCGTTTCTTTGTGCATCACCCACAAGACTGGCAGCTGCATTCCTATGGTGTTATTGTTGCCAGTTTTGCAGGGAACAGTAACAAAGCACAGTGCTGGCACTGAAAAGCGCTGCATACAAATGAACCTCAGTTAAACTTGTAAATGGCAAAAGTCTGATATGGCCTTTACTGGGAAATACAGCATATCATGATGGGTTTTATTTTACTTTTTCTGTCCCTTGCTTGCTATCAGATTTACAAGACTGGTTTTGGTCTCGCCCTGCTTTTACAGAAAGCTAGTGTGGTTCAGTTTTCTTAATTTACATCCCTCACAAACAGTAGAAATAATTCTAAATGCTCCAGATAAAACAGAAACTTCCTATTCTGTGACACCAAATTAAATACTTTCTTTTCCTCTCGCTGTCAATCAGCAGAAATTCTTTTGAAAGAAAGCTAGAATACTATTGGCTGCACTGAATCAGCTCCAAAACTCCATTTCCCCAGTACCCCACATCGGATTGTTCAGTAGCAACGCTTGGGAAACCATGTAAGCTGAGGGTGGGCATGTAGTGAGATCCTTCTCGTAAGTTCTTTCAGATCTTAATAACCTGTAGTTCAAGGGCCTCACAAAATGGTGGTTATACCTTTTCAGTAGTTTTGGATGGCTTTTGCTCTAATGCCTACCTAGAAGGTTTTTAAATCTCTTCTTCACTTTCTGCATCTCTAACATCCTACAGCCATAAGCTCTGTAACTTGGAATCAGAGCTACTCACAGCAGTAAAGATGCTGACATGTAATGAATTTAAGCAGTGCTTTAACAATGTTTTCATTTAAACTCAGTAACAGTTAACGTGAACTGCTGAGAAGATAAAAGTGTACAGTTTTAGTACCAAGAGTACAGATTATTCCCTATGTAGAAAAAAAAAGGAAAAGGAGAAAGAAACCATATGAAATAATCCACCATCAGAGCAGAAGGGAAGAAGGACAAAACAGGACTTCATGTGGTTCATTTTACATACAAGGAACTGCTTGTAAAGACCACTAAAGTCAGTGCTCAAGGTTATGTCTTGCTTTGAGCAAAACACACAGAAAACAGAGAACTTGCTTGAGCCCTCAGTGAAATGAAGTCACCTTGTCCAGACAAGGCAAGCTTTTACCCTCACACAAGTTAGAGTGACATGCCCTGGGAGATCTAAGCCCCATATGTGGAGTCCAGGAAACTCCAGCCACCACCCATGGAGCAAGGGTTCCTGAGCAAACATTTCACATAACCTGTTGGCCAAAAATGGTCCGCTGCCTGCACAACTGAGGCAGGAACACAGGCTGCAGCGTTTGGCTGCCAACTGCCCTGAGGACTATCCGAATCCTAACTGTAAGTCTGAAAATGTCTGAAACCTGTATCTGCAAGAATGTCCCGGGTTTGTTTCTACGCGTAATTTACGGTGGGACACTGACCTACAGAACTTTAGATTCACTTATCAGCTGTCTTCTCTTTTAACCTGCTATTTCTGAGAGTAGTAGATCCAATTCTGAAAACTGAGCCTAGTTTTGAAAGACACATACAGGCCACTGCCTCTGCAATCTAGTTTCCTTGTAGTCTTGCTAGACTGCCTTCTGTTCAGCCTTCAAGGTGTGCCATGACCCTCATGTCTTTGCTTAGAAGGTGGCCTGAGAAGGCAGGAAGCAGTTTCCATGTAACAGTTATATAGTTTCCACAAAGCCAAGAGCTGCTAATGTTGACACTGTTCAAACCTTTGAGCCAAGTTAGCTGCCTGTGTAGTTACCACAGGATCCTGGGAGCTCTGCCAGCAGAGAGTATCTGGTAGCTAACCCAGAGACTTTCTAGTGAATGCCCCTGTGTACTAGAAAGTGGAGAGATTCAGATCAGCATCCCAGCCAGCTGCCTCTGTTTCTTTCCAGCAAGCCAAACTTCTCAAGAAACCGTATGTCAGCAGGGTAAGGAAATACTCACACATCTTCCAGGCACTCTGGCGGCTGCTTCAGCCTGTTCCCACTGATGAGGTAGTTGTATATTTCTGCATTCTCAATGCCAGCATAAGGGGTTTGCCCTCGGGTCACAATCTCCCACATGGTCACCCCAAATGCCCACTGAAAGAGAACAGCACACAGAACAAGTGAACAGACAGTTCCCTGCGTCCTGGGTGTGGTCTCAGTATGCTCAGATTGTGCTGACCCGCCCAGCCAGGAGTCACACGAGAAGCAGTGATGCAAGGACTAACCAAACGTTAGGCAGAAGACAGAAATGACCCACCAGATGCAAGTGATACTGACACATCGTCTTAGAAGACAGCTGAAGACTTTGCCCAGCCCCATTCTGCAGTGGAGCAGGGAAAGATTTGGGAGCTACTGCTGTCTTCCACCTGCAGGCCTCTCCCAAGCATCTCCTACTCATGGTTCTTTAAGGTATGCAGTATCAGGTTTCTGGTTCCCAGCTATAGGAAGACTTTGGTTTGGGGCTCACTAATCAGTTTCTTAATTCATTGAACCAGATTCTGAGCTTCTAGCAATGTATAGGCACAAGTGAAAGCAGAGTTTAGCCAATAAGCAGGGCAAGGAACAAACCAATTATGGCTCATGTTCACTGCTGCTCTACACTGCAACAGTGTAGACTGCAACTTAACTGCAAGCTTTGTTAGGTGCTAAAAATTACTATTTTCATAAGCAAACCCCTGTCAGTGGTTACAGCAATTGCTGAGCAACACAGCAGCCACATTACATGGCACTCTTCGTGATCTCTTCAGGGACACTGTGACACAGATAACCGGAAAGGTAAGTCCACAGGATTGAAGGACAAAACTAGTCTGAAAACAGACCAAAAGGCAGCGAGGAAGAGGGGAGATGGTATCAGGGGAAAAAAAAAAAAAGAAAGGAAACCAAAACAAACAAACAAAAAACACCAAAAAAGAACTAAAAAAAAAATCAAAGGGAAAGTAAACAACAATTTCAGATGAATGGGTTTAGCCTCTCTCCCCAGAGGCAAAGTTATGGGGAGTGTCTAAGACTAAGGTATTCAGATCTATGAAGTTCCACCAGTGCCTTCTGTAGCACAGAGCACCTTTGCTGCACTTGTACATGAGTGTGTGGGTTACATGCACATCAAATGTCACCTTCAAACTGTCATGCAGCATTGAAAGGGAAAAGAGTAAGAAAGAAGAAGGTCCACAGAGAGGAAAAGAAAGAGGAGCAGGGAAAAGGTGAAGAAGAAGATGGGGATAAGCACTGAAAAATAAGGAACAAAATGATAAGAGGAAAAGGGTTGACATCTTCTGCCATAAACCACTCTTTCATATTTTTATTCTTGAATTCTGACAGCACCCAAGACAGAGGTAGCACCATCCCTCAAACACAAGGCAAACCCCCTTTCCAATCAGCGGGGGCCTTTTCCCACTCTCAGTGGATACACAAGGATTACTCCACTTCAACAGAAATACAAGTGGCCCTCAAATGCACCCGAGCAAAACTCACCACATCGCTGTGCGTTGTGTACAGATTATCTGCCAGACTTTCCAGAGCAAGCCACTTCACTGGCAGCTTGGAGGCACAGCCCTGACGGTAGTAGTCTCCACTGTAGATTTTCTTAGAAAGTCCAAAGTCTGCAACACTCACATTCATGTTCTCATCCAACCTATGGAAAGTTTTCACAATTGAGGAAAGGAAAGCATATTTTGGCTACCTTGGGCTAAAAAACCTAAACAAACCTATGCTCAGGGAACTGAGGTACACAGGTCACCAAGTATTACCCAAGAGGATAACAATTTCATCTACTTGCTAATCTATGTGAAATAGTTTAGTGGTCTCAAATCAGTTCCTTCAGGTTAATAGGGAAATAATTAGGACTAAGTAAGAAAATGGCTACGTTCGGATGGTTTACTTTGTTACACAAGTCAAACTTAGATACTTCCTGTAGCTTCCAAAATGTCTCAAGATATCTGCAGTGCTCACTGCTACCACCAAGGCCTGGTTAATGGTCTGAATTGCTCTGTCATCCACTTAAACCTAGACACATTGGTAGGCAATGCAGGGAAAGCCCACAAAGACTTCATGCTCCCAGGCCTCATAAAGGACTCACTGCCTTCCCCAGAAGATGTGCTGAAATAGGCATTCAGCTTCCTCTGGAGGAAGTCTGCAAAAATAGGAAATCAGTACGGGTTTCTCATAAATGTCAAAGCAGGCTGACCCATCACTTTTCATCATGACTATGAGGTTCTTGTCTGTACATCTGGACATTCAAATGCCTTTCAAAATCTGTGTCTCATGGCAGATTTTATTGGTTGTTGTGGTTTTGTTCAGAGGCAGAGTTCTGTCTGTTCAGAATGGGTTGTCCCTTACTCCATTCTTAGGGAAGAAGCAGAGTGGAAAGGATAAAAAGGACTTTTCTTCCCTTCAAAACAGTCAAGCTACTTTAGGGTCAAGAACAGTGAAGTGAGATCACACAGTGTGTTCACCATGCAATTACTTTTAAAGGCATTCTCCACAAGCTTTCAAGAAAACTACATTTCTTATGTTGTGGTAACTGAGTTCTCAAAATAGATACAAGAAATACAGACTTCAGGCTACAATGAAAGTTCTTTTCTCCTAACACAGCCAAACCCATTCTCTCCTGTCAGCTACATTATATTGTGGAACAAAGAGCCTATGCTGACACACAGTCACTAGAGTGACTTCTAGTTACAAACACATATTGTAATCAACTCTATGAAACTATATGTGCAGACCAAAGATGGAAAAGTTCCTCATAAAAAAGGTTAATTTGAAAGCTCAGTGGAACTTTAGGAGTCACTCCCTGCTCCCAGCACCACCACCACACACCCCACCACCATGGCCAGGGCTCCCCTATGTCTATGGTTATTTAAATGCAAAGGTCATCATCCTCGGACACAATCCTTCCCCACTTCTGTCACGCAAAATGTTTCTCATCCCTCCATCATCAACTCTGGTCTTTCTTTCTCTCAAAACTCATGGGTCACTTACATGCAGTTCCGAGCTGCAAGGTCCCTGTGTATGAAATTTTTTGAGCTCAAGTATTCCATCCCGCTGGCAATGTCAATCATGAACTTGAGAAGCGTCTGAACAGGCAAGTTCTATAAGAAATAACAGTTTAAGTTCTGTTCCTGGAAGCTTTCAAGACATATGGCAAAACTGCAGAAGTTACAGCTAGTTTACAGAGCAGGGATGGGGGATATAAGGAGGGGATGGAATGGAGGAGCCGGTCCTCAACATAAATGGAATTAAATACTTCACCATCACATCTCACAACCTTCTCTGGTATTAAAATCCAGTCATCTGCCAGTGCCTTTGGGAGACCAAACCTGAACTGCTCTGAGTACATTCTTTAAAAATCCATACCCTTCTAGAAGGAGGTTCTACTGTATGACTGACTTACAAAAGGGTTTTCCCCAATCCGTGACATCAGCAGAAAAGCATGGAGGTCTCCATGCTTCATGAAGGGCAGGATCACCATGGGAATTGGGAGACGGCCTTTGGGACGGCTCCGTAGGCTAACTCCTGATGAGGACACACACAGTAAAGGGGTGTTAGCGAACAGATCACTCTCAAGTGGAACGTTAAAGGCTGCTGGACCTTTCTCTTACAAATCTGGAGGAACATTTGTAGTTTTGGTGGGTAAATTCCATTCTCCAAGCCCCTTTCCATGGCTTCATGCCACAAGGTCTTAAGAGACCTCTAACACTGTTTATTTCAGAGGCAGTACTAAGTGCCTAGCACCTCTCAGCTCTCACAGGACCAGCTGTAAATGTTTATTTACATGTAAATGTCATTCCGGACCAGACAGCACCAAACCCCCAGCTTTGTAGAGTCATCTCCACATTTTGGAAATTGCCTGTGTTCCACAGTACCCACCCACAGATGTCTTGCTTCTTACTCAGTATTTTGGAAAGACACAATCTTCCATCACTCTGTTTATAGTCTACCAACACACCTGTTCACATTTCACAGCAGTTTAGACATATCTTAGCCAGCCAAAGACTCCCAGATGTATTTGCAAGAACCAAAGAAATGGATTAAATAAGAGATACTCATTACTAGTGAATGAGGGCAAGTGTTGTGAGCACTTGCACACTCCAACTCCCTCTGAGGCCAGGGAGGAGCAATGCTGATCTATGCAGGACTCCTGGTAGCACACAGGTGGCTGCACTAGCACTGCTGTGGGACAGTGGTGGGGAGTGAGGCTGCGTGGGACTGTGCAGGAACAGGACGTGCTCTGTGGCACGAGCATCAGTGCTGGCTTACCAATCAGTTTAGTGACGTGAGGGTGGTCAAATTCCTTCATACATGCCGCCTCTCGTAGGAACTCCTCAATGTCAGTAGATGTAAAGATGTCCGCTGGAAAAAGTAACCGTAAGTTTTCTTCCTTTGTGGGTGGCTCCAAGGGACTTTACAAATAGTGATTATTAGAAGCTTGCCCTCTGTGGCACAGCACATCCTCTCAGACCTATAGCTAGATAAGGCATTTTACAACAAAGCAGAGCCTGACACTCTCTCCTGGGATGGGCAGCAGTAAGCACACATCAGGGACATCTGGTAAATTAGTTCTTGGCAAAGACCTGTTGATTAGCAGCTCTTTCCTCAGTAAACTCTGCCTTCCAAACCATGTGGGGATTAAAGATGTAAGAATTAATTATGTAAAAGGATATAAACTACAATGTCAGGGAGAGGAGACATCACACAAATTAAAGAAAACACTGAAACCAAGGAGATAGTCTGGAGCCCCTGGCTGGTAGAGCAGACCCCAATTCATCTCTGATAAGGATGCCATGAAAGATCAGTGCTTTTGTCTCTTAGCATGACTGAATCTTCTAAGGTGCTAGAGGTTAGATTTTTTACATAACCACACTAGTGGAGAGTTTGGACCAAATTCAGCAGTGACATACATCAGCATAAATTTGGAGTACATTATTTCTCATTGCTCTTACTCCAGATTTATGGAAATATATCAATATAATGAAGAATTAGTCCAGTCCATTACTTCTCCCACTTCTGCTGCTGAATTTTAGCAGGAGTCCACTAGTCCTGCTGCAAGGTCAGACTCAGACCTGTAAGGTCTAATTCACATTATCTGCTTTAGGCAAGTAATTTAAATATGATTCAGAAGACAAAAGGAGAGTTCGTTTTTATAGTCTATGGAGAAAGCAAGGTGCCTATGGAGACTGACAGATTGTTCCTAAGTTAGATGCCTGAAGGTAGACAGTCTGACTACACAAGAGCTTGAAAAGTGATTAGAATTATTACTGAGAGTGGATAAAATGATACAACTTACACTAGTGTGGTACTAGTATATTTAGTACAAGCTTGTATTCTGTGACAGCAAACTGAGCTGCAGAGGTAAGCAAGTGTGACTCCACTTTCAGTGAACCTCAGGTAATTTTTGCCTTACAGGCATCATGGATGAAATAACAGATTAATCTATATAAACACACATATATACACATACTTGCTTTGATTTATACCTATCTCTTAAATGTCTTTCTTGTTACAGATTTCTGCCTGATGAACATGCTAGTTGCCCTTGTTATGTACAGTCATCAAATGACAAATTAGAAGGGAGCGAGACTACTTAGTCAAACGTGCCTGACTGAGGTAAGTTAGCTTGTCACTGCATTTAGCCCAAACACTCTTCTGTTTATTCCAGGGTATGTGCTTGGAGGAATATTGTCTTTCACTGCTGAATTATTAGGGCAAAGCAGACCTGTTTGAGGTGTGCCACATGACATGGTAGTTATGGTGGCACTCATCACATGCTAGCTGCTGTAGAAGCAACCAGGGTGGTGTAGCTACTTCACTGAAAAGCTTCCACTACAAAAAAACTGACATGAAAGGAATGGGAGACAACATGGGTAGCTCACAGAGGAGTAAAGAGCATCAGCGTTGTTTGCTGAGAACAAGACAGACAACATTTAATCTTTGCAAGCTTTCTTTTCTTAAGTAATTCAGGTAGCTCTGCTCCCACTTACCTTTCAGCATCTTCACTGCCACTTTCTGGAAAGAGCCATCATCTAGCTTCAGTAGGGCTTCTCGAACTGACCCAAACTCCCCTGTGAAATGACCAGAGCAGGCAGTGAGGGAACAGCTTCTTGTGAAGAAAGTATGATTCACAGCACGTTCACTTCAGGGGTCACTGGGAAAGAAGCTGAATAACCATAAGCAAGATTTCATTTATCCTTCTGCAGTTCCAGACACCAGCTTCCAGCACATGTGTTCCTAAAGAGGTAGCACTACCAGTAGACTGAGATCACTGTGCTGCCAGTCCAGAAGGAAAAGGAAAACAAGAGGGGGATAAAGCAATCCCCAACCAGACAGACAATGCAGAGACAGAGTTTAAGCCAGCCCTGTAGGTAGACATTTCTGGTGAAGCCATATGACAAGAGATGAATCTGAGTGAGGTTCTGTTCAGAAAGGAGACTTGGTCAGAGTGGGTTAGCTGAGGAAGCTCTCAGTATTGACAGCCATCAGAGCTGAGTGATGGGGCCAGGATTAAACCATTTGAGACAGAGTTCAGCCTTAAAACTCAACAACTTCTGTGAATCATAGTTGACCAGAGAAAACATAGAATACCTACTTGTGTGTGATTCACAGGAGGCAGTGTTTACTCTGGTGTATTCCCCAAGGGAGGTAAGAAGAAATACAACAGGTCAAAACCTCGTCAAACTATTTAAGCCTGAAGTGACTTTATACCACAGTCTAACAGCCTCTTTGCATTAGATCTGGCTCTAGATTTGATCTCCCTAATTTTGTAACTGCTTACCCCACCCAAAAAACATTAGTATGAGGAACTTTGGTACTGAAAAGAAGGAATCAAAATATGGCACTGAGGACATCCACCCCAGAAACAGTATCTTTCCACCAGCTTTTCACCAGTGTCTGCTTTGCCCTAGTACTACTGTCTGGCACATGCTTAGTACACAAGAACCACAAGCAGTGGACCTGATCACAAAAGAGGAAAATGGGAAGAAGCAAAGGCATTTTGTGCAGCTTACATGCTATGGAGCTGTTGCTCAGCTGCAGAGTCAATAGAGCCCAAGGTAATGCAGTCATGTCATCTTACAACCCTCATGTTGATGGTGGGGCTGTGGGAGTGGGGTTGACAATACAGATCAGATCCTGCCCACTGGCGTTCTCCCATCAAGGGCATGCGCTGGGGTGCCACTGCAGCTGATTTCAGTTTGTTATCTGCCATGGAGACAGCCCAGAAGGATTCAGCAGGATCCCAGAAACTGGCCAAGACCTTACACTCAAAAAGAGATGACACAGCTGCTTAATTACTTAGCATTGTTAAGCCCTCTGAGATCACTTCTGCAGGAACGTCATCTTGATATTCTAGGAGGGATGAAGTGGAAGAATGCTCCCAGTGGGAAAGGGTCAAAGAAACCTACAGTAAAACTAGTCTTATAAAGAAAAAGGAAGCTAAACACTTCAGCTTCCATTTGCTTATGACCCTTGACTTACACTCCTCTGTTAGTTACTGGCTTTACCCTTACACATTTTCACTTATTTCTAGAGACTGCCTTCAGACTGAGAAGTTGGGAAGGATGATTCAACAGTTAGCACACTGGCCTGCCATCTGGGAAATGTAAATTCAAACCCATCTATTCACTCAGAGTTTCTGGGCCAATCTTTTAGCCAAAGTTAAATGCTCTACTTTTGCTCTGTTCACCCCTCCTCATCTGAAAACCTCAGAGAAATATTAGGAGCACCTCTGTACAAGATCCAGATGGAGATCTACAGTCACAAGCATTCCTAAAGGCTTGAACTAACAAGGATGAATGTCAGCAAAATTCAGTACCAAAGATGCCTCTATAATAGTCCAAACTAAAAACTTCAGTCAAACCACCTCAGACACTGAGAATATCTGAAACTGAATCAACGTTTTTTTGAGGGGTTGAAATGTTTGAGGTATATAATCTCTGTCTCTGTATTGCCTCAGCCTGTTTAATACTTTATGCATGTGTATGTAAATGGAAAGATTTCTATAGCAACATTTTGTTAGTAGAAAGAGCAGAAGTTTAATTGAATATTTATTTGTTTAAACTTCTGAAAGAAATTCACAAACCAGTGAATCAACAGTACTTTGGAAATTTGAACACAGACTGCAGTTCATGACTGTGTAGTGCCATATTATAGAAATGGCTTAGCCAATATCCTCTCAGTTATGCTAAACCTCTGAGACATTTTATCCCAGCGGAAGGGATAGTTCCATTCAAATTGCCACTTCAGGAGGAGAGAAAATTGCCACAAGGAGGAGAGAAAACAGAAGGTTTATAACTGCTTCTCCTTACACAACAGTAAAGGGGGATGTTCAATGTCAAGCCTTGTTCAGCTTTGGTTCTTACCCTTGCCCAACATTCTTCCCAAGGTGAACTGCTGTTCCTGGATTAAAACATCTTTGAGTTTTGTCTTCAATTCATCACTTATCCCTACACTCTCCACTGGAAAAAAAATAAACAAACATAAAAATAAAGAGTTAAATAAGGGATACTTACATATTCTGTCACAACATCAAGTATCACCTAATCTAATCTCCATCTCCAATCTGACTCCCATACTGTAAGCAGGAAACCTGAAAACAACAGAGTTCCCTAATTTGTCCTCTAGCAGCACCACAGACAAGAAGCCAGTAACTTTCAGCTACAAGAAAATGTACCTACAGTACTTAAAGGAAGAGGGGTATGATAGCACTCACTCAAACACAAGAGCAACAGGAATATAGAATTAACATAAATAATGCTGAGAAGACAAAATCCAACCAGAAGGGCCACTGACAGACACAGGTTCATATATCTTAGTTTAAGCTGACAGAGCTGCACCACTTTTTCACGACTGGCTCTCAGACTATTTAAAGTACAATGTAAGTCTCACAGCACCTGGCTGAGAAGGTAACATAGTGTGCAACAATTTATGGTCACTAGAATTAAGGGAGAGACCTCTAAGTCCAGGGGACTAAAGTCAAAGACAGCTGTAGCATCATCCTAACCCAGCTAAGCAGCACTGCTACAGAGAGCCATGCCCTTAGTGAACCAGGAAACAGAAATGGACATTCCTGTGACTCAGTCTCCTGTTTGATAAGTTACTAGTTCCTGGCTTTTGATTAATTGGTTCATGCTTGTAGCACAGCTCAGTATACTGAGTTTAAAGCATACTGCTAATATTGCTAAGCTGTATTTATCTCACCATTGTATAATATTCCAGATGAAGGAGTCCCAGTAGTGTGAAACTGGGGCAGGGGAGTGGTGAATTTGTGCCTTGCACTACTATACACAATGACTGTAGCCGTAATTAGCAAGTGCTATGTAATTCGTAAGGCAACAGCAATTCTGGCCTTTCATCTCTGCAATTGACAAGGTCTAAGCCACCTTGTAAATTAATCCCATTTTTTTAATCAAAAAACATCAGTTTCAGTGAAAACAGAGAGAACATACTACATGCATGAACACATCTTCCCAGGCAAAATCACTCAGGTCATTTTACTTACATGTTGCTTCAATGAGCTCTGGGCCCTCCCTGTTGAAAGACCTGGCAGCTCTGAAATGGACTGCTGGATCCCCTCTGCCAACCACACTGCCAAAGGCATGGCTAGAAGGCAGAAAAGACACACAGGGTCATGATTATATGGGCCATTCACTTCTGAAAGGGTGTGCTGGACAGTATGGATGAGTTCTCACCCTTTGCCATATAAATACTGCAGCTTGTTTTGTTAAAGAAGGTATAGCTGGAGAAGAGGAACAAGGGGTTCATGCTGCTTTGCTGATGCACCTAGGGGGGGTGGAAGCCTTCCAAAAGAAGGGAATCACTCCTCCCAACTGCTGGGAGAAGCTGCAGGTTGGGTCAGGTTGCAAGAGTCATATAAACAGAGATGCTGCTGAGAGACTAGGATCTGGCAGACTGAAAAGAACGGGAACCTTGCTTGTTACTGGGAGCAATCCACAGCCAAGTGTCAGAGGTGATAGAAAGGAAACTTTCCTGGGGATCCAGAGGATTCTGAGCAGTAAAGCAGTTACAATCAGCTGTTAGACTGAAAACCAGCATGGGCTAAAGAGCTCAGCCTATAAGAATACAGATGCTTCATCAGTGGGTCTTTTCTCTTACATAGCAGTGCTAAGAATCACCTTGATCTAGTTTATATTTCTGTATTCTAATATAATCTAGCTATTAACATAACCTTTTTTTCTTTCATGTTCTCATTTTGAAGAAAAGCTAGGCATCCCCAAATTGGGGAAAAATCCCAACAACAGGAAAAAAAAAAAAACCAAGAAAATCCCCACCAAAGAAAATGCCAAAAGTACTCCATTCACAATGCTTTTTGAAAAATAATTGAGTCAGAAACCACACCAGAAGAAAAAGCAGAGATTTCTCTAACTAGAATAAGGAGAGCCTCCCTTACCCAAACCGAGTTTCTTTTCTCCTTTTCCGAAGGAGAATAAGAGCCAGGGCAACAGCCGTGACCAGAGCTGTGAGAATGCCCAACGCCACAGGAACCCAGGACGTCCCATAAGGAGGTTGTCTCTGGCCACCTAGATGGGGGAGAAAACAATGGTCAGGAAATAGAAGACTGTCAATGGTAAACAGACCAATTTCTTCTTTTTGCCTTTAAATGGAAAAGCTGTGAGTTGTGTTGCTGGACCTGGTGTTCACAGTGGGTCCTTGTATACTGGAATTTGGCATAAGCAGCTACTCAGTCAATCATCAGAAAAACTAACTGTATCATATAGCAAAGGCAGAGCAGCTTCATCTAGTTATCAGAAACTATTCTTAGTTTTGAGCCTTGAGAAAGTAAAAGGCACTGCACCAGATTATACTACTTTACATAAGCTCATGATCTGCAGCGCTTTAAGCTGGAATTTCAGGATGAAAAGGTTGCTCAATATGAGCATTCTCTATGCAGGTTTCACCTTGTCCTGTTTGAGGCAGTCATAAGAACCTTGACCAGGCTACACAGTACTCCCTGAATATCAACCAGATAACAGTTTGAAAGAAAACAGAGAAAGACAATTGCCTCATGCTAATCTGGTTAAAAATATTTACACTTCTTCTCTAACTCCTCCCACAAAGAGAAACACCCTTGAGGGACTTGGTATTAGCTGTAACTTCACAATGTTAGGTGGTTAGTTGAAACTTTTCAATGTCTCTCTCCAAAGAAGAGATGAATTTCAAAAAGTGCCCTGTGAGTCAAGAAATAAGTTAGTGAACCCACAGGTTCCAATTCTGCACTAATATTTTCTCCCAGAATATGTATACTTTTGACTACAAACTGTCTACAGAAGAAATGGAGATGTAGCCAATCTGAGAAAGTTTCCAGGCAAAAAAGATAAGCAATATAGTCATGAATAAAAAGGATATTATCTATGCCTGGGAAAAAAATGATAAATTAATCCAACTACCTGAGAGATTTCTTCTCAAAATACAATTACTAAAGCTCAAATGTAAATTTGAATGGGTTTACTAAAATCTAGAATAGCTCTCATATCTCCAAATTATTTAAAAGCAAACAAGAAAAGGTAACAGGTCCCTGAGTACCTCCTTCATCTTCAGGCTCACTTGCTTACCCTCTGCAGTTGACTGTGCTTTACCAGAAAGTAAGGAAGAATCATCTTTAATGATGTAAGTAATACCACTATAAATCATGACAGTGTAAGTAAACCTATCTTTAAAAGAGATGTCAGGTTGATAGGCTGGGATTTGGAAGAAATTCTGCACAGGCGTATATGAAAAGGAGTCAGACATCCTTACTGGCAGAGTCCTGGTAGGCAAGAGGTTTCTAAGGCTTCATTACCAGTTACATTGACAAGGCTTATCATCCAAGTTTTTAAAGAAGTAATATTAGTTTAGAAAACAGGTAGAGCTTAAAGAAACAGAATTGTGGACCATTGAGAAAGCAGATTAGTACTTCTCTACTTGAAGCAAATTATCAGATCTTTAGTACTTATTTTCCAGCATCTTATCTCCTCCAGTGACTCACATACACTTTTCCCACCCAGAAAGCTTTACAGGCTCTGGTTTTTATGGTACTCCCTCTTGCTGCAACTTTCGACCCAGCCTTCAAGGCTGCTTATGAGGAGGAAGAGATCGGAAACAGAAACTGTATTTCTCAAATAGAATAAAGGTAACTCCAACTGTCTCCACAATCCCCAAACCAATCACTTGGGCTGTTTCTGCCAAACAATCAGGGTAGAAACAACTAACAACACTAATATAAAAGGTCCTCTCTGATAGTTAACAATAAGGTTCTCTTCCCCCTATAGCAAGATAAACCTCACTTGACTTATTTTTCTAGGCTCTGTCTGTTAGCTGGCCTGGTGAGAGAGCAGGGATTTAGGTCAACCTTCAGGGAGTCCCTCCAAAAGGAATGTGGATCAAAACCAAACAAAACTAAATTATTCTCCCTGTTTCTAAACAGCTGAGAAATAGAAGCCCATCCCACAGTTTATAGCAAATATGTCAGAAATAGAAATGAATGTTGAAATTCCCTGCTTCTCCTCCTCTGGCCCACAGATCATTGCTTCCCACTCATGTCACTGAGCTTGAGAGGATGGGTGCAGCCCAAGTGAAGACTGAGCTGCCTCTCCTCTCTCAGCTCTGTCTCATTCCCATCCCCTGCACCCCTCTTTTTTAACCAGTATATGACTGAAGATTGCATAAGGAAAACAGAAAACAGTATTATTAGGTGAGTTCAAGAGTATTTGGAGCCTTTTAATGATGAGAGCCCTTTTATTTCATAGCAAATTTCTGTCTCAAAGGTGTGCAAAGAACATAATCCAAGGGTCTTCACTTGCCTATAATCATGAAGATTACATAGAGGAAAAAGATATTACACCATTCTTTCCCCATTCTGCATTGAAAGAGAGAGGTTTCTATTGAGAATGTTTCTGAAAATACTATAAAAATCTTTCTTAATAGCACACAAGATCTCTGCATAAGCAGGGTGGAGCTCCCACTAGCTTTGCTGTGATGACAAATTCAATTTAAAGTTTATACAAGCTTAGTCATCCTTATTGCCGCACTGGGAACTGGTCAGAAACCACCCCTGGCATTTCTCACAGAAAGCAAGCAGTGCCAGTTTGCTATTTTAGGAAAGGAAGCTACTTATATTTTCTACCAGGCCTGAAACAAAACTGCAGTCTTTCTGCAGCTCTGTTGTTTAAGGCCTGTCAGTATTTTCACAGTGAACCTTTACTTCCAGCCTGTTATGCTTGTGAAGAAATGGATGTGCTTTCAGAAAGCATTGTGCCAAAACAAGCACCACTCCTGATGCTATTTTTTTAAGTGGTTTGTAAATAAAAACAACCAAACAACAATATATAGTGCTTTCTGGATCATTCCCCTTCAGCTCTCTGTAAAATGTAAACCCTATACCTTCCCTAGGGTTTCTTGTCAGTGATGGCCATTTTCCAAAGGGAACTTCTAGTCCTTTCAGATACTTCCCTGTTGCAAGAATCTTGATGGATGCAGGGCATGATGTATTAATACAGGCCTGCGTGCATAAGCCAGCCTATGTAACAGGCTGCAGGAGTGAAATTAGTTACAGATAAGCAAGAAAGGAATGCCTGTTAGGCAGAATGCCACAGGCTGCAAGGTAGGAGGACCTGAGTGCCCTAAGGACCAATAGAAGCGTGTGAACCCTGTTAGGCCCTATATAACCTGTGTGAGCTAAAAATAGTGATGCTAAAAATAACTGTGTGTGAACCCTATATAAATCATGTGAGTTGCAAATAAAAGGGAAGCATTGACGGTACTTCTATGAAGATTGTATCTTTGACTTCGGAGCTCTCTTCGCATCACTTCCCTCCGTATTTGAGTGCCACACAAAAACCCGATCAAAAAGCAGGAGAAAAAAAAAGATGGAGTCAATGACCAACCTCAATAGGGTCAGCTCTGGACTTCCATACCCCTTCATTTTGCTTTAAATAATTTGAGGGCTTGATCCCACAGTGACTGTGTGCTCAAACATAACCATCAGTGATGACTTCATCACAGGAACTAGGCTGCCAAAGGACTTAGTAACATGCACATTAAAATCATCATTAGATGCACTACTGCAAGTAAGGCAACAATTACTCTGCCTCTCTTCCCCACCTCCTGCTTGCCTGGGAACCCCATTCTAGAGTCTCCCTGCTGTTCATAAGTGTGGAGGTATCAGGGGACATCAATGTCCATGTGATTCGTCAAAGACATGCAAAGTGGGAAGAAAGCAGCAGAAGGCGGGTCATCATCAGAGATTAGAGATTGCTGTCTTGGTGGGTCACAGGAGACTGTGGGATTTTTGTATGATCTCACCTCACTGACTTCTTATCACCAATCTGTATCTTCAGTTGGAACATTTTACTCTTAGTTGTTTTACAGTTTCCTTTACAGCAGCAGCATTCTGCCCCTTCTACCCATCTCTCCATATAACATCCTGCCCCTCTTCATAGCCTGAATCCCATCTCCCATTCATTATGAAATACAAGCAGCAAGCAAATCACCACTGGTGAGCCTAACTGCCTTTCACCACTAGGAATGCACTCCACATGTGCATGTTCTTTGCTTTCAACAAATCCTTTCACATGGCCCAGACTGCCTGGTAGTGTCTGTACCATCATCTTCCTCTTCTACCAGTAGCTTAGCTTTTCCATGGAGACAGCTAAACTGGTTTAATACAAACACATTCAATAAAACCATTACAACCACCCATGTGGCCATAGCTTAAATCAGGCTCCACTGAAACTAATCAGTAATGGCTCCAAATTAAATCAAAGAAGAGAATCTATGTTACAGGAGTTTTCTGTCATGTTTACTCTTGCAAATTGGTGTGGTTTAAGCCTAAATAATGGATTTCAAACCTTCATTGGCGTATTTTCTATTGTCTGTCCTTCTCCCACTCTGCATTAAGCACAGCAAAACCCCTCTAAAGAAGACACAGTACTGGCCAGAAGCTGTTTTGCTTATACCAGCTCTTTAAAGATTACTGAACTTCTGATCTGCTTGATGAAGTGTGCTGTTGTATAAAGCCACAAGTCTCAATCAGTTGTAAGCATTGAAAGAAAATGAGTAAGAGAAAACAGCAGTTCCAGCACTTCTGACTTTTTCTCCGAAGTGAAGGGAAGGCAGGGAACACTCACCCATGACCTCTTGGGCTTCAAGTAAGAAGAGGTCACTCCAGGGTCCACATCCTGCAGAGTTCAGCACACACACCCTGATAATCAGGTCTTTGAGAGGATTCCACATTGTGAGATTGGCTTTTGTATCCTGTACGACCATCTCCCCCTGAGTGCAAATGACAACAAACTGTAAACTGTCTTAAAAGGAATCTAGTGCTAAGCTTCATCTTTAAACCAAGATGTTACTTCACTGGTGCTATAACAAGGGCTGGGAGTTGTGAGTCCTGAGTCCTCATCTTGGTTTTGCCACTAATTTGGGCTGTCATCTTGGGATTCTCTTCCCAAAATTGCTAACAGTTTCCCAGGGCATAAGAAAGCTGTGAAGTTTAACGACTTCTTCCCTTGAGACCCTTTCATGCAATTTGCTATAGAAACGTGGTCATTTCTGCTGTTAAAAGATTTACCTCCTTCTTGTAGTTTAAACACAAACATGTACGAACATACTGTAAAGCATCTGATGACTTCAATCCAAGGGAGAAGTCTGCCTGTTTTAACTTGTACTACAAATCCCAAATGGTTTCTGAATTTCATGGGCAATTTTCTCTTAGGATTGCAAGGCCAACATATTTTCAGTAGTTTTGTGGATCTTCATACACACTATTTGCAGTAAACCCATGAAGACTTGGCTGTCACCACTGCCACAATGTAAATTCAATGGGAACTCAAAACACTGTCACTCAAAGTCAATGATGCTGACCTAGTATGAAATGGGTCATGCAAAAAAGGAAATAAGTCTCTTTTCCCTCTAGCAGTCTATTATTACAGGCTTGTTAATCATTAACAGGCACTGGGTAAATATCTATTAGTAAGAAATGCTAAGAAATGCTGTGAACTTCAAAGGCTGATAGATATCTGGGAAAGGTCAATACCAAAGAACAAATGAAAGGCCTTCTACCCTGTCAGGGTCCTTTTAACTCCCTATGTTTTGTAAATAAAACAAAAGAATCCACAACCTTCTTTCTGTGAGTTACAGTATAACTCATTCACTTGTTAAATACATCTTTGCTGCTAGGATTTGGAAAGCCAAGGCCTAGTCATAGGAGAGAGAAAGCCCAGATCCCACACTGTCTGAGCTGCCTATGGGACAGTACTAGAAAAGGGTGAAGTGGATTCCCTCTATGTTGTCCTTCTTGTACAAGGAATGACAGAGAACTAGTCTATCTGCAGATGAACATTCACGTGAAGGGATTCTGAACATGCCAGGAAGGAAGAAACTGCCCTAAATCTTGAGGCTAAATACTGAGGAGTTCTCTCAAATCAGAATAGATCCATTCACACAAAAGCAACACCAGCAATCTAGTCCCCTGGTACAGATGAGAGACCCTAATGCTTAGAAAACTTAGTATGAACATTCTCCAACTCTGTATCCAGCTACTTTCTTGATCTGTTACCTGAGTAACATTATCCTGAATCCATTCCAGTCTGTATCCCAGGACATTTTCTTTCAGTACATCTGGAGTCACACCTTCCCACTCCAAAATTAAACCAGGATCTCTTTGAATAACATGAATATTTTGAGGGCTGCTGCTTGGAGCTGAAAGCGGAGGACAGAACACAATCACTATGCAGGAAAATAAGGCACTATCCACACTGCAAATGGCAGTTTCACCCTCTTTCCTGAAAGCAGCTGGAAGAGAGAGGATGTGAGGGAAGAGAACAACTTCTACAAGCCATCAGCACTTTGTTTGCTTCCAGTGGAAAAGATAGGTTGGTCAGTGTTTCTCATTTTTCTCAAAAGATCCCAAGGATCTTAGAGAGATAATGGGATCATCATGCAGAAGCCCCTTGGTTAGATCAGTTTCTCTGTTGTGCCTTTATTGCTGTTAATCACATTTGACTGCACAGTATTATTTCGTTCTAGGAGTCCCTTAAAGTGATAACCAATATGACAGCATAACATTTCCTGTATTTCAGAATTAGCAAGGAGTTAATGAAGTTTATCATCATCTCTTTTTCAGACTCAGAACTGCTTTCCTGTTCTTGTCTGCTATTTCTTACCAAGATCCAGGGTCTGGAAATAAACTCTGTCGGTGAAAGGGGAGCTGCCCATCTCATTGCTGCACTGCACACGAACACTGTAGTTGGTGGAATGCTTCAGGCCATGCATGCCGTAGGCAAAGGGTGGCACTGGGGTGACTTCAGTGGAGACCTCCTCGCCGTCTGGTGACTCAGCTACCTGTGCCAAGAGTGACACAGAGGTGACAGTTACCTTAAGCGGTCCATACGGAAAACAGTCCATTTAATTGTCAATTTAGGTATGTGTAAGAATACGTATGGTACAGGTGGTGCTTAAAATACTGAAAAGGGAGTTGTCAAACTAAGACTCACGAAATGACATCACTCTAACCCTGGCAATACAACAATTTTCCACCAGCCGAAAATTTGGTTCCATATTTTAAAACGTTCCCTTACCTATCTTACAGATTCTACAGTTGATTATCATTCTTTTAAAGCAGGATTCCTTGAAAGAATGTTCTTGTTGCTTTAAGTGCTAGTGGCTGGCTTCTGAGGCTTGTTTAAATCTGGGCAATGAAAACTGGTAGATCAACTTTCCTGTAGGCTACTGTCACCTTTTGATGAACTTTTTTTTTTTTTCAGAATTTTGTACATTTTCAGTTTCATAGTGGATTAGAGACATGGTAGGCAGTAGTGACTTGATTAAACTAAATTGTCTCAGATGAAACGGAAAAGAAATTTTTGACCAGTCCTGCAATCCTTTTTTTTTTTTTAGCCCTTCTTTCAAATCTGTGCTTTTAAGCAGCTCAAATGTTAATTTAAATCTGAATCACTGTGTGCTTTTAATACACAGACAGGTTCAATGTTCCTACTTTTGCACTGACAATAGCAAAAATTACTGCACTGCTCACAGGCTCAGACTTTCTTCTCAAGTGCATATGAAATCACAAAGCTGTGAGTAAAAGCTAGGTGTACTGACAAAAGTAAAACAGTCATATGGACTTTATATTCTTTACATAGCAGCGTTTTTCCCTTTCTCACTGCCCTTCTGCTCACTGTCATATACACTTTTCATATACTGATGTAATTGGCTAATAAAAAGGAAGAATCTCAAATTTCCTGAAAAGCAAAGCTTATTTTTGTCATTAACAGTGTCATCCAAAGCAGAAAAAAAACAAGTTGACTTCTAGGTTGAATCCTGTCTATTTGATAACATGTTTCTGTTTAAGAGTCTCAAGAGCTGGTGCTCTTGCACCTGCCCCTTTCACACCCTGGAACATGGCTCGTGCCAACAGTCAGTAAACACTGTGATTCCCTGTGCTGATCCCAGATGCAATCTGTCTGTCTGAATGTGGTGCTCTTGGGGCACCCGCTGTGATTCCGGAGTGACAGGATAAAAAGCAGCAAAGTTTCAATCCCCCTTCTTTTTCTTCGAGACTCTGAGCAGAAGTGCAGTCATGAGGAGCCAGGAACATGTGCATTTTTGCATGGAAATATGGGTCAATGTCTCACACAACATCTCTCCATGTGGGAGTCAGAGGAAGCATGGTTTTCTGACAGTGGAGGGTTATTGCCAAGTGACTCTGCTCCCAGACTCAAATGCAGGAACTTCGTCCTCCCCAAAAAAGAACAGAAAGGCTCAGAAAAGGGGTGAGAGACTGCTGAGTGGACAGAAACTGAGCTGCTCTGATTCAGCCTCTTTTCCACATCCCATCCCCCACCTCTGCCCCTGCCAAAAGTGAGAGGGGGAACTTAAACCCCAGGGTGATTAGCATTGCAACATGCAAGCCAGAGAGAATAGGCTGTTCCAACCACAGATAACTAGCATTGTAAAACAGAGGAAGAAAACAATTTTTTACTGTGAACAAAAACAGAAGCAGTAACAAAACCCAGAGACCAGGGCCAGCTGTATTCTTTCTGCCAGTGAGTTAAAACAAGATGATGGTTTCTTCTACTTAGGAAAGAGAATAAACATCAAATCATGATACCTCTTGTTTCTTTCCCAAGTAAAAAGTGGTCTGCAATTAAATTACCTAGACTGCTTCCAGCACTGCCTTGAGTTTAAAATCCTCCTCTACATAGTTGGCAACACCCTACAGAAATTCCACTCCAGCTCACAATGCTGCTGCAATCAGGTAGGAAAAGCATAGGGGCCTAATATTCACAGCTGGCAGATAAATCCATGGGGAACATGCCTAGCTGTGTTTGTGCAGTCCACTTTAGGAATCATCACTTCTTTTTGACATTTGGTTACCTGCTCTTTGGTCTGATTCTATGGTTAAGTATGCAAGGCTAGAACCTAACTCTCCCTGAAGTCACACACATACTATTGTACCCAGGAACCTTAAGAAGCAGTCAAATTTTTCAGAGATGTGGAGTACTGCACCTGGTAGAGCTAAGGGATATTATCACCCTTGATTTTCTGGGTAGAACTGGTCTTTGATAATGGAAACCCAATCAAGATTTAGAGGCAGGGTTTAAAATTACTCTGAAATGTGCTAATAGGCCTGATCTTGTACCAAAAAGCTCGATCTGCCTCCTGCATCTATCATTCCTACTTTTCCTGTACCACATCCTATACTTTGCAAGCTCCTCATCTTCATCACTCACTGGTATGCCCAGATTCCTACATTTCCTCTGGCAGCACAAAGCTCAGCTGGCATGCAAGTCAAAGGCACCTGCACCTGAACAAGTTACGATGGAGCAGTTGTTCCATGCTAGCAGGAGGGGTCAGCATCCTGAAGCTCCAGCTACTCATGGGCACTTCCTATAGAATGCTGTGCTGCTTCACGTGAGCTGCAGTGTAATAATCTGTATGGAGTCACTGACACAAAGCAACTGATGTGATAACCTGCCATGAGGGAGAATGGGGCCAGTCTCTAATTCTTACCTTCGAGCATGAAGTTCATGACCTGCTCTCTGGCACCTCTCTGTGCCCCAAGATGCATCCTGTTAACTTTTTATGTTTTAATACTGTGAAAGAAGAATTCAAAGACTACTACATGGAAGTTGGGAGAGCAAAATATGGTGCAGGAAATGTGGCTCAGGTGAGTCCTGTTATTCATGCAGGACAGGACACAATCCAGAGAAGCCATACCTGAAGAGTGCAAGAATGGAGGGCTGCACGGCCATCAAATCCTGGCACCCAGACCACGCTGGCATTGCTGCTGGTGACTTGGCTTACAGTTACATTGAGAGGCGGGAGAGGCATGGCTATAAAACAAACAAAGAGACCTTTCAGTATACACAGAACTGAGCAGGTATTCACAGCGAAATGGAAGAGGCTTGAGGCTAGAAATTGTGCAATGAAATCACTAACAGAAATGGTACAACATCACATCTTTAGAGAGTGTTCCTGACAGTTGCAAATTAAACTATTTAACATGAACAAGCTATTGGCAGCCATTCTTTCACTGCCCAGCATACTTTATACCTTCGCTATTCAGCCTTCTTCCCTCCCATCTCCATTGCAATGCATAACTCAGCGAAGACAACTGTCTGTGGACCTACATTGTGAACCAAATCAGGGCTTTAAAATCCCACCTCTGGTTCTCAGTCCATACCCTGACACCAGTTCTACCAGCATCAGGGAAAGGGCGGTTTGATGTAGTGACCCAAAACCCCTACAGCTGGATTTGCGGTAGACCACTTCGTGCTGTGAAAGCGCTGCCTCCAGGTGTCCATTGCCATCTCCAACTGAAACACCCTGGGATGGAGCCTGAACTGAAAACTGTCTTCTCAGGCTTGGGATAAATAAACTCTGCTTTACAGAGGGGCAATTCAAGGCAAAAGGGGTGCCTGTCACATGGATGATACCACTCTACAAATTAAGGGCACAATCAGGAAAAGTATCAGGATTCCCAGAGTGCACATTTGATCAGATGCTTGTGCTTTCTACCACTGCAGCACAGCACCAAAGTGCTTGACTTCTTTTTAGGATCCTTGATGATTCCCTTTCTCTTTTCCTCACTCTGTAATTCCACGTAGCTACCTCCTATTCTACCCAATATACCCCTCAGCATCTCTTTTTCCATCTCCGATTCATTCTCATTCAGGCACTCTGCTCCTGACAAAATTACCAGCTTCATGAATACTCACCTCTCCCATAATCCTCCTCTCATTTTAAAAAATTCTACACTGCTGCTGTGAGTGATACTTTTCCTGCAGCACCTCAACAATTGTACCCTCAGGAGCCCTCTTTCAAAAACCCAGTGCTACTCAGTACAAGGGCTACACCTGCAGATCAACCTTTCCACCTCTCCTGAGCTGTATCCAGCAGAAAGTAGGAGTGGAAAAGTAATGTCAAACCAGGATTCCTCCAGTTGCATCTTCTCCTTTGTCAGTGAGCACTTTTGTCTTTCACTGCACCAAGGACAACTTGCTACCTTCAGCATCTGTGTAGGGTGATCTTGCAGGAGAAATGCATAGCCCAAAGTCTACCCCAGGATCTCTACGGAGGGCCTAGAGAGAATGGGGCAGGGACTAGATGTCAACACAGATTAACTCTACAAAGCCTTTGTTCTCTGGTTAACTAGTTACTTGGACGAAAGTCAGGGAGCTGCCACTTAGATAAGGACCAGGTGTGTGAGGGGGAGGTGGGGGAGTGAAACAAGGGTCTGGGAAGGAAGACAGGCAGTGAGTTCTTTGTGAGTTAACTTAGATTTTCCTGCATTTTTGTTTTGTTCTTTTTTGATGTTCAGGTTTGTAAGCTCTTTAGAGGGAAAAAAGCTTGTTTTCACTGCTTACATGGGTACTGTTGAAACGCTGCCCATAACTCGAGTCTTTTGAAGACACTGTAACTTTTGGGTTTAGCAACATGTAATTTTCAACACTGGATGGTAGGCCCAAAGGGGAATTGGGCTACGCCACCAGCGAGAACAAATAGCTAACTGCTAACACAAGTCTGTAATGCAGACAGCTGCTGAGGAGGGTTGGCTTGCTAGCACCTTCCCCTAACTCCACAATTTGTAGAAGGACCAGATGCATTTCCTCATCATCTCTTGGGGAAAAAACCGTGGGCGGCTGTTTCCTGTTGCGCTCTGAAACACTGGATACAACTCTAAAAGTGTTAGCTCCACACATGGAGGAGAGTAAAGCCTGTCAGAAAACAGGACCTTGAGTGTTAACATAATGAGAGTTAACTTCCTCTGTGCTTGGGAGAGTGGCTGAAACAATGGGGCTTTGTACACGACTGGGGACTGTGGGCTACAATAACAGTAATTTTCTGCTTGGAGTACACCCAGCACATTGTGGGCACTATAGAGAATAGATAATGAACAACAACAACAGCAACAAATAGGAAGAAATGTTAACAGTTTGTAAATGTCCTAGCAAAAACAGAGAAGAAATTAATTGTTTAATAAATTGTAGAACGACTTAAGTCCTCATTAGCAGATGGATTTGTGTAAGAGAGGAAAGTCTTGAACATGCATGTATATGCACAACTAGTTCCAGGAGTATTTGCATTGAATTCTGCATGTTCATAGGATCAAGGACTTAACAAACATTATTTGAGCCTGCTCTACTCCTTCTGATGGCCTGGTTTAAGAGCGTTGCTTTAATTTTAACAAAGGCTGTACTAGATCTTCGAACTCTTTCTATTTAGAAATGCCTCATCACCTAGGTAAGTCTATAACTTCTCTTAGACATATCTTTGAGGTATTACAGTTAGAACTTTTATGACTACAGCACTGGACTTGCTATTTAAAACCTGAACTTTGTCTCTAGGACATGTCACATACTGGTGCAACATTTGTTGAATCAATTAAGATTGCTCTTTCTTGGTTCCAAAACATATGTGTGTGAGAGACAAGTGTGTGATAGCAACATGCCCCTCCCAAGTAGGCTTCAGGATTCATTAGCTGATTATTGACCCCTATGGAGCAGTTTTTGTCTACACAAAATTGCTGAGAAATGTGAAAATTCTGAGGTCTTTAGCCTCTCATCCTGGTTAATAAAAGTAATAATCTGTGTTAACATTAAAAAAATGTTATGTTAGCTTGTTTATGCTAAATGTTGTTTCAAATTACATTTTGATGAGATTTTTTTTTAAAGCATAATAGCTCTGAGAACTAAATTCTATCCCAGGATAAAAATATCCATAGTAGATATATTCCGCAATAACTAATTCCCCTGTGTAGACAAGCCCTTAAGGCAACAACTCCAAATGGTCTTAAATTAAGTTATAAATCTTACTAGTCCAGCATACTGCATTCTTGGCACAGCAGTAACCACAGTGTCCTGAAGAAAAACACACTGTAAGAGTGGTAGATTACAGCTGGATTTTAAACTGTGCTTTAATGAATATTAGCTACTACAACTGTGAGTTCTGATACTGATACATAAAGGTTTGCTCTTACTTGTGCTGAGCAATAAGTTACCGCTTGGAACAAATAATTTTTGTGCCATGTCTCCCTTGGAACTGATGATTGTGTAATTAAATGTGCACTAAAGCATGGCTGAAAATTCAAATGCAGAAGCATCTCAACATGAAGAGGAGGAGAAGAACTGATTGCTCTGATTATCCTGGTTTCAGCCACCTGAAGGAACAGAGGAAATGTCGTATCAACCTGGGGACTCCCAATGACAACTGGTCATGCACAGGCTAGGAATTACTTGTTTTCAATGAGTTTTTAAAGAGCAAAGAAGTAAAAAAAAAAAATCTATAAAACCAGTGTGGGTGAAACCTTACTGGCCACTGGCAATCACCTTTCTTGAGTTTTTTTCAACACCTAAATGTGATGCTAATAGAAGCAGGCAGAAGTAATGGCCTCTTTAGCTCTAACAAGACCCATCTATCTCCAAGAAGGAAAGATTTCCCCAGCTACAGATTTATATCAGACTCATCTCTCACAAATTATTTGACTGTCCCAACTCTCTTCAAAGAAAAACTGTTATTTGACATCACATTTCCACTCCTGAATCAGATGCAGTTCATTTTCAACAGCCTGGGATACAGCCCTGCATAGGAAGTGGGAACTGCTGTTAGAGCACAAAGCATTGTTTTGACTGCCAAGAACTCAAACTGGTGCTGGTTGCCAGCAGCTTTAAGGCAGCCCCTTGCATTAAGGAGCCCTACTTTCCCTCCCCAGAGAACAAACCCGATTCTCTTGCCCAGTTTCTTGCATTCTCTCACCTTTAATTTGAACAGTGGCTGTCCGAGACGAAGACAATCCCTTTAGGTTGTGAGCTTCGCAGGAGAAAACTGTGCTTTGATTAATACCTGGAGATCAGCCAAGAAAAGGAAAGGAAACACACACAGATATATAATCCAGCTTCAACCTTCAGCAGAATTTCAATTATTTGTGACATCCAGCTCAATCTGTACAGACAGTTGCAGGGCTGAGCCGGGTGCCAATCAAAGGCACATGTATTTCAATGTAATTAACATTTTGAATACATTTTTAATGGAGAGAGTGTGGTAATGTAGAAAAACTTTCACAAGAGCTTCAAAAAGCACAGAAACAGAAGGAAAAATCTGTCAGGGCAGCAGGTCGTAGTGCTCAGTTAGTAGATGTCCACTTCTCAAATTCTGGTGGGCATCTTTGAAACAAGGATTGTGTTGAACCACAAACTTATACAATGCCCAACACTTTGGATCTCAGCCTGCACCTGAGCAACAGCCATGTCCTAACTGGGCTATGAGCCCAGGCAAACTTCCAACCAGATGATGCCTATTTCAAGTTAATGCCCACCTGTCCCTCACCTTGCATCAGACTTTAGAAGACACATAGAAGGGGAAGTTAAATGCTACTGCATCAGCACTGAGGCACTTTCCAGGGGTGATATAAGTAAGAATTAGGGTCCCTGTCTTCTGTGAGCATCCATCCATCCATCCATCCATCCATCCATCCATCCATCCATCCATCCATCCCACAGAGCCTGAACATGGCATCGTACTGATGTATGGCTCTTCCAAAAAGCACACAGGTATTGCATATTAATCAGAATTGAGACATTTGCAAAGCTGCCTGGAAAATTGTGTCCAGCACCTATTTTCACTTGACTTGGCTCTTGGTTACCTTAAAGGGCTGTATCTGAGAAAAGTTAAGGATTGGCACAGTATGAGCATACATTTTAGGAAGGAAAAATATTTCAGAGCTGTACAGTGCAGCTTGTTCAGTCTTTGCCCTTTGATTCATCTCCCAAGCCTTTGCAGTGGCATTGCAAAGAAGGTGTAATGGAAGAGAGGAGGGAGTTGTATAAAATCGAAGAACAGAGTATTTTAGCTTCTTCCAATTGCCCCCATGAACAAGAAGAAAATGCTGCCAGCAGGCTAAAGGCCAGGCAGCAGAGCAGAGCAGCACCTGACATGGCAGGCATGTCCCAAGAAAGAACCAAACACAGCTCTGCCTCAAGGAAAATACAAACACACCACAAACCAAGAACTGCTTGTTCTCTAACACCACGTCAGTGCTACTTTCCAAATACAACATTGCTGAATGTTTGCTTTCTATCCAGTATTTGATTATTTTCTTCAGATTTTGATACTTTCTTCAGCAAGCAATCCCTATTTTCTTACCAACTGTCTTTTCTGACATGCCTTGGTAATCTGATCATGCAGGTTGTGTTCTACATTTTTTCAGTTACAAAGACAAGACCTGCCCAAGGGACATCCCAAAGAACACTGAAAGAAAAGAAAGGTGCTGCTGATGAATATATCCAACAGCAATTAATTTGAAGAATCACTGGAAGTAGATGTCCTTCTTCAGGTCTTCATGCCACTGCCCCCTAACAACAGAAATTTTGTGAGGCACCACAGGATGTGTTTAGTGGATGAAGAGTGACTTATTTTTTATGGTACTTCCCCTCTCAACTAACCATCTTTCTAGTTTCCATTTCAACAGGCAGATTATATCATAAGGGAGTAGTTTTCATTTCCAGCAGCATTGGTGGCTACGTAAGAGAGGAAGCCAAAGATTTAAACCCATTGCAAATCACAAATCAGGTTTTGATTTGTATATAAAATAGGTTCTAAGGGAAGCCTGAATAGGACTGGATAGCTCAAAGGATGGCCAAAGACATACAGAAAGAAACCCAACCTGGGTGTAACTGTTTTAGCACTGATGAAGATGCCCTACAGAAAACTCTTAGTTGTAAAAACTTTTCTTTATAAATAGCTAGTTCAACTTTGGCTTGGAGATGCTGACAATAATAAAAGAGCAGCAAAGAGAAGATGTAACACAAAGCTGTTGGGCAACTAATTAGAATAAAGTTACCTTTAAGAGAAGGTAAGAACCTTCTCTTGTACCTACAAAAATAGCTGCAGTCAGTTCCTGGTAGAGATATATCGCCCTTCCCTGAAAGTGGTCTGAAGAGAGGCCCAAACACCTACTGGCTTTTGAGTCCTTCTGCTGATGCTGTGCTACCATGTTTTCTCTGGGGCAAACCTTTGTCTTTAAGGGTATCAACCAGCCCATTTCAGCACCAATACAACCACTTTAAAAGTGTAAATTACAGGAAGCAGTCAGGTTTTAATGATGAGGGGTTCCAGCAAGCCTGCAAGAAGAGAAAAGGGACAGGAAAGAGAGGGGAAAGCAGCGTGACATGGCTGTGCACAAGAGGAGGTGGCATGTTACATGTGAACGTTTGGAGAGTTCAAGCCAAATGGCACCAAGAGAGTCATTGAATATATCCCCAACATCTTCCCTGAGGTGGAACAAAAGAGGCACCCAATGCATCATCTGTTCAGCAGCACCTTTAACAGTGTGCCAGCCATACCCAAATTCTGTAAGGTGTGCCTCAAGCCAACAGAAAGTACACTGAGCAGCTATCACCCCGAGAGATGATCGATCCGGTTTTGTACCAATCATGACTCCTCAACCCTTAATGTAGAATCAAACACCATTCTCACACTATGAGGCTAACCAGTGTCATGAGGCATGATCAGAAGAGAGCTCTCCTCCTTCTGATTCTTAAAGCATTCCCCTGCATTGGCAGCAGCCTTACCTGACACATTTAAGATGGAGGGGGAGATGTCTGGAAGGCCCACTCTAGAGTCTCCCATCCACCAGACAATTGTCACTGGTTCAGGGGGACCAACAGCAGCACAGGCCATATGAAATGGGGCATTAGGGGACACGGACACATCCTCAGGTTCCACGGTAAAGTAGGGTACACCTAGAAGAGCAACAGACAAGTGACAATATTCGGAGAGATTCTTTCTGTCTATTGTTTATTTCCACCAGTACCAATGCCCAACACTGGACATCCACCTGCCCAGCTGCTATGCCCAATCTGATGCCCTCTAAGCCCTTGGATCACCTCAGGGCATGAATATCTAAATACTACCACCAGAAGTCAGAGAGAAGGAGTGTTTGCTTCCTAAAATGCCTTTGAAAAAAAAACAGTTTCACTGAGCCTCCTTCAAGACTCCCCTAAGAAGCAGCTTTTAGTAGCAGTATTTGCTCAATTTTTCAGCTGGAGAGATTGGCGATTAAAGAGACAAAAGTCGATAACTTTAACAGTGGCAGATACCATTTTAAAAGACAGCTAATTGAGCTGCAGATACTTCTTTCCATGCATTAAAAACTGAAGCCTGAGAATGTGTTGAACTAGTGGCTTTAACAAACCCATGAATGAGGAACAAATTGTCCCAGTGAGAGACTAGGATCATATGCAGTGCTCTCTCTGAAACTTAACTGACTAGAGATGCCTTCTAGCATGCTCTAACACGATGAACAACCAGGCTGCCTTGGAGTCAGGGGTAATTTGTTTCAGAGCTGAAGGCTATCCATGGACTCAGTTCTCTTGATAACTATCTGTTCCCTCCATGGAAAGACTCCTGCTTGGTACAACAGGTCTTAGATCAGGCCCATAGGGAGCAAAACACAGCTGCAATGCTAACTACCTCAGGCCATCTCTAAGTGGCAATAGTTGAGTGTAATTCGACACATCAAGAGATGTGGTTCCCCTTATGGGCAATGCCAAAACTCTTGTGGTTTCAGTGCTCCCAACCAGTAACACAAACCTCACGAGCCATCAGCACCAGTGCTGACCATGCAGGACAGCCAGCAGGTACTTCTGGTGGTTGGTGGAAGAGCCCCGAGAAAATCTCAGTTCCTTTCTATATTAAAATCTTTGGGTGTCAAGTGCAGCTGCTACTTGACTGCATCTACCCCCAAATCAGGTATTATCAGCTGGAAAAAGTGTGTTCTGGGAACTGCTGATTTGTGGCCTTACAGAAACAGAGGAACTGGAAACACTGTGCATTCACATGCTGAAATTACACTGCTTGTCCCTGGACAAAGATGTCAGGCACAGGGGCTTCCACTGATGTGGCAGATGCTGTGCACCTCCACCAGCAGGCAAGTTACGTAGGTGCCTAAATAGGGATTGAGAAGCCTAATGCTTGACATTTCCCCTAAGCTATAGCCAAAATGGTACCATCAGTCTTCCACTGACTCTCCAGTCACTGTTTGTGTCTTTCACATAGCAGTTCCTTCATGCCTTCCTTGCATCCTTTACACTCCACTTAGAGTGGCCAGTAAATGAACAAACTAACACAGGCCTAAAAATAGGTTACTCAAGGAATAATGGTGCCTATCTGTGTAAAAACTGAAGTTCAGGACAAGTATATCCATCAATATGGTTTACTACTTGGTTTTGTTTACATATTTTGCTTCATTATTTTTATTGCATTCATACATAAAAAATAAAAATGAATAAGCTTTCCAGATACCAGCTGCAACACTTCTGCCTGCTTTGCCCTCCTTCTCCAAGAAAGATTAGATGGGAAAATAATCACCATTTCTCTACCTGTGACCAGGATCCCTGCCTCCTGTCCATTTGCCATGACACGCAAGGTAACCTTTCAGGAGGATCCTGCCCAGTTCAGCAGGTTTTCTCACTTTGGGAGCAGCTAAACAGATCAGACAAGACCACAATTAAACACCCTCATAACATAGGGTGTGTAGCTGACTCGTCCGGCTGAGCAACTCACACTGCCCCTGTACATATGTGACCTGGCCAGCTCACTGTCTGCGACACATTTGTCCACCCAGTTCCAGGTACAATATGTGAGTGCCAGCACACCCCTCTCACAGATGCACCATGGAGGCACTAAGCAGCCAGGAGCCAGGAAATCAGTGGCAAAGAAATGATCTTGCTTATTCCCTGTTTCAAGCCAGTATCCAACGTATGAGGTTGATTTTTTCATACAGCTGAGTTTTCAGACAGTGTTAACTCAGGAGAATGTGTCCATACAGGTGTGGCTTGGGCTCTGGCTGTAGCCACAACAGGGGCTAGCAGCCCTGGGACCAGCCACATGGTCAGAGATGTAATTTCAGAGGGAAAGTTCTGTAAGAAACATAATCCGTACTTTTAACACTCCACAATGTGCCTCGGAGATCACCTCTCTGGGCATCAAACACTATCATGTTCTCACGTAACTTTCTAAATCAGAAAACACTTTTTAAATAATTTCATTTTTGTAATTTCTAAGGAGTGTTTCCTAAGATCAAACATTTTTATTACAAAGACAGTTCAAATAACATCACTATAAACTCTGGCAGATACAGGCTACTGAAGTAGAACTCAAAGCAGATACTACGCAACATGGAAATCCAGTCAAGTTCACTTTAAGTTACATCACCAATAGTCCACACTTCTTTGTGTGGTGCATTGAAGGGTGTTGGCACCTACAGAAGGCTTCATATCACCGGAGTAAAGATCCTCTCTCAGGCAAAGAGGACAATAGGTGTTATCAACAGTGTAACCACTTCTAGACAAAGCTGGCATGTCCAGGGAAGAAATACACAACAATTACAGTGAAGGAGGGACTGATAGGCTTTTGCATTCCCGGGTGTTTTCTTATGCTAAGAGTTGACACATTTTTGAAACTCCACCCCTTATCACTACTTGTTATTTTTTAATTTTATTCCCCAACTCCCTTTACACACGATTACATGCTCAGTTCAAGTTCGAGTACCTTCTACCATACTGCATTTCTCATCTCTGGTTGCATTTTTTTTTGCTTTCGCTTTAAGCTTTGGCCTTCATTCTCAACACACTCCCTCCTACCTAGCAGCAGCTGGTTTTTTTGACTTTGATACTTGCCTGTGCTGTCCAGAAGGGCACCTTGTTTTTTTCAGACAGCTTAGCACACTGAGCTACTCAATCACTAATGCACCCATGATGCAAATGCAGCCACCTCTGGAGCGGGACATGTAATTGGAATAGAAATAGAAACTCTGCACAAGAGAGCATTTTAAGCTGTAAACAACATTCTCCAGTTGAAACTGCACCTGAAAATTTAGGTGGGCAAAAGCCTGGTATTTATGGAAGGCAGAATGTAAGTGTTCCTCTTCCTGTGAGAGCTGCTATGAATGTTTCCATGGCTCTGAGTGAGAAAAACCTTTGCTGTAAAACATCCAGATTGCACCACCTCCCACAACACCCTCTCTGGTCCCCACTCCTTAAGACTGTCAACTCAGCTCTGGCTCAAAATGCTACCAAATACATCCAAAAAGCCACTTCTTGCTTCAAATGCACTGTTCCTGTCAACTTCTTCACCAAATATTAATACATCCTATGACTACTAGCTTCTGAGTATCCAAGAGAATCATGGCTCAAGGGACATGAAACCACAAGACAGTAAGAAGCCACTAATCCACAATGCCTTGAGTTACTTTTGTGCAACCATGTACAAGTTGTTCTTAGCAGAAAACCCTGGAACAGTGCACATAGAACAGTCATAGCTATGAAGTGCTGTTGTACAGCACTTTTCCCAGAACTCAGCACTGGGTTAAAACTGTACCTTGCCCTCAGAGACCTGTATGGCTGATAAACAGAACCAGGCTGTGACCCTGCTTTGAGAAGTAGGTTGGGCCAGATGAGCCACATAGATCTCTTTCAACCTGAACTATTTACCATTCTATGATTTAGAGATGAACGCAACAATGGATTTAGGAGCAGGAAAGAAATATGTGTGCATGAAAGGATCCTGTTTCCTAACATGCCAAAATAAAACCAGAAGGCAATGAACTGACAGCTCTGCTCCTTGAAGCAATTCTCCTATTTCTTACTCCTGCTCTGTAGTGATTTCACTGCAGTTAGCAGCAATGGTACGCAGCCAAGAAGCCTGTCACTGGAGCAATCTGCTCTCACCACTTCAACCTAGAGCATATTGGTGGGTCAGCCTTGAAAGGAAACCAGCACTACTACTCCTCCTTACCTTCCACTATGAGCCACACTTGCTGTGATTCTTCCTTCTTCCCCCCGTTCTCAACCTGGCACCAGTACTTCCCAGAATCTGTCCGCTCGACGGATTTCAAGCTGAAAAAAGTCAAAAGCCATATCGATATTTTATGTGGATAAAGCATGTTTTTGCCCCAAAGGACCCTTTGGCAAACCAGATACATGGAAAACATCCACCGAGACACAGCCAACTCTGGGGAGGAGATCAACAGCCAGCCAGCACAAAGCATGTGGCAAAACAGCAGAGATGGGAAGCTCCTCTCTAAAGTGGGTGGAGAGAGTCCTTGACAGAGCAGAGAGCGTTCCTCTCAAACAGCCTTGCAGAAAACCAGTCATCTGTGTCCTCTGAGAACAGGAAGGGGTTGGTCATCCCAAATCTAGCTAGCCTTCAAGAGTGACAGCTTGGCCTACAACATCTGAGCTAGCAGGAAATACCATGTGGAAACCTCCAACCAGCCCAACTGTTTCACCTCAGTTAGGTGACAGGACTGTCAACAGTTTCATAAGGAACAGATGGGTCAGAAAAGGGCCCTCCTTGTCTCAGCTGCATTTGGTGCTGCTCTTATCCCAATCGTGGCTCACTCCACAAAAACTCCTTGGGCCTCTCAGTTCATGCTTCCAAGGGGTTATGCTGACCTGCTCCAGCGCATGGTGAGCAAAGGGCAGAATTTGGCCCCAAAGCAACAAGGTCTCAGCTACCACAGGCACCAGTGTGACTCTGAGTGCCTGTCAGTGTACCAATGTTGACTGCCTCTCCTGGGATGTGCAGCCATGCATTTGCTGCCATGCAGGGATCCTCCAACAGATATGATGCCTACCTTTCTAATGTTGGCAGTCCTCCTTGGAGGAGGGGAGGAACATCAAAGGAAGGAAGGAAGACAGAAAAGTGTTTGCTGAAATGCACAAAATGGACCCACTACCACCAGATTTTCAGAGCTGGACCTTCAAATGGCATTAGCTGTCCTGCCTATCCAGCCACATGTTCTGCAAGACAGCAATTGCAGAAGAGAGTCACACAGTAGGTGGCAGAAATGATCACTTCAGGAGAAGAAAGGAAAAAGGACACATCCAGACTTAGCACCCTAACTTATCTCTCATGCTGCAGAGAGTTCTCGGTGGAGGAAAAGAAGAGGCAAGAAAGGAGATCAGATTGATCGACTGAGGGGCAGAGTTAGCTAGTGGAACCGGAGGGAAGTAAACAGTATAGTGTCAAGACAAACTGTTTCCACAACATAAGTTATGCAATAGTTTTACTGTGCACAGATGTTTTTTCCTATCAAAACATTTCTTACAGACAAGCTGTAACACAGAGACTTCTGGTTAGTGGAATTGGAGATTCTGTGCAATGTCAATCCAAGAAATCTAATAGGAGATGAAGCCAGAGCTCAGGGAAGAGTGATTCTCCATCAGTCAAGAGTTTTGCGCTCTCACAGTGATGACATGTTTGCTTGTACAAGCTCTCTTAACACATAAAAAAAGACAGAGTAGAACTTTGGCTCTTGCTTAACTCAGTACTTCCAGAAATAGCTGATATTCCTCTTCTGTTGAAATAAAGGTACAGAGAGATTCTCTGCAGAAGAGTTTCTGTGACTCTGAATGGGGCAGGAATGTAATAGGAATGAATTAGGATTAATTGCAAAATGAATCAGGGATGGTTCAGGTGACAAACACACCTACCCAAAGAAAGGAAGGGGATGCAGTCCTGGGAGTGTCCTTTCAATTAACAATTCTCACCCTTTAGACAGACTAACAGTTCAAAAGAGAGAGTAAGAAAACAGAAAGAGTATGAGAGAGAAAACCTATTTATACTGCTGCACAGCAGAACAAGATGAACAAACAGGGCAGGAACATCCTTTAACCTTGAAGTCATGTCTCAAGCATCACAGGCATTAGCAAAGCACCTGTTCTCACTGTAGTCAAGAAACCAATATAGTTCCAGTGCATAAAATCTCAGCACTTGGCGGCTTCAATTCTGCTCTCAGTTATGTCTTTGCCACACACTGAATTGCAGACCTAAGGACCCTGCTCCACTGAGGGTACTGCAGTTGCATAGATACAGCTGACAGAAAATGGCAATAGTTTCTGCAATACTCTTCCTTCTCTGCATCTGTTGTACCTGAGGAAGCCGATCCAGTGTTCTTCATCTACTGGAATGTACACCTGGTCTACGCTTTGCACCACTGCTCCGTCCTTGATCCACAACATCTCAGGATCTTCCATTCCCTCGAGGCTGCAATTTAGTTTCACCGGTTGACCCTGGGACACCTTTAATTTGATTGGAGGTCCTGTAAATTTCATACCTAAAAAAAAAATACTACTCCGCCCCACCCCCAGAAGAAGGGGGGTTGGAGTACAGCAAATTACTCTAGGTTGGTGGTCTGGAATTATATATCCTACCAGCACACACTGCAAAGGGGTGTGTTAGTTTCAGAACTGCTCTACTATGTCTGCTAAGCAACAGGCAAATGCAAGCACTGAAAGCAAAATTGCTGGAGAAAAGTGGTGGTTCAGCGTGCACACTGGGATTTTTCCAACTCCTGTAACTGCAGGGTGAAGTTCTACAGAGCAGTCCAAGCAGACACAGACAGAAATGCTGGGAGCTTCGCCGTGTCAGTGATCCAGCAGTGCTCACTACATTTATTCAACAAGCTACCAACACCTCCCCTTTTCCCCAGGCTTGAATTTAAGCTATGGTGTTCTTGTGCTGCTAAGAAATCATCGTGCTTTCTCCACTGTAAGCATTTGTAAAGAGCTTGGATATGAGAAAGAATAAATTATGTCTTGTTATTCAGTGTCCACTGTTCCTCCGCATCACAGAAAGCTTCTCTGCAATTTGCAAAACCCATGAAAGCAAAGCCTATTCCACAGCATACCTTGTCGAGGAGAACTGTTTAGAGAACAGATATTTGTGTTGTGTGACGTGAGTTTGCGCTCAAATGAGGCTCCCTGGAGAACCCTTCAGTCCAGCCAAAAGACCATGTTGTACCCAGAGCTATACCCCTGCAACCTCAGAGCAGCAGGGCCAGAGTCAGTGGAGCTGCTCAGGTTTATATTGACAGAGAAGTGATCAGAATTCGGCCTGGAGCACTGTTACATGTGTGGGTGGACAGGGAGTGTTTCCCTCAAGCAGAAGCGAATATATGGAATTTGTTACCATAAGACACAGAAGCCAACTATCTAAGTGCATTTGAGAAAGGAAGGCATATAAAGGAGGAAGTAGAAGATCAAAGGAGACCGTGGGAAAGCAGGAAGGTAGAAAATAAATGTAAAGTTAGTTTTGTGAGAGAGTGGCCATTTCCTATGGAGTGGCACAGGGCTGACAGACAAGAACAGATCCAGCCTAGTTCAATATTATGCCTTGGCAGTGGACTCCACATCCTTCAGAAAAAAATGACTCCACGACTCTTGCCCAGCGATGTATCACAGTATATTACAACTTCTCCCAATTCACTGGATCGTTAGCTTCTCACAGGATGCCTTGCTAGCCCACAGAACCAGACAGAAAAACAACAGTTGTGAAATCCAGAGCACTGGTAAGTGAGCAGCCCTGTTGCTCTCCAACCCTGTTACAGCCTTACCAGTAACCCAACACAGATTTCTGATGTGCCACTTTCCTTCTTGCCAAAATGCTACCCTCCCACAGCTATGAGAGAACCAACTCAGAGGGCAGCACAGCATCAGAGGAGCTCACAGTGTGGTTGTAATAGCTTTGAGAAGGGGATCCAACACTGTGGGACCAGCCAGTGCTCTGCCATGAGCAGCTTGTACCCAGAGGAGTACAGCGGTACTCACTGTACCACTGGTGAGTGGCTCCCAGTGGTCTGGGAGCAAACCCAGAACACAGGCAGGAGGTCTTTATTCCTTTCCTTAATGAGATCCCCCAGCCTGTTAACAGCTGGTTTCCCACACTCAGTATTTTGCCTTTCTATCTGCTGTTGTTAATTTAGCAAATTCACAGAAAGCACTGGAAAATGGATAAGCTGGTAATTTAACATTAGTTGCTACCACTCATTTTCTGGGATAAGGATTTAAGCACTTTGGGTGAGGATGATCTAACCTTGCATTACTTAACTCAAATGTAACACAAACAACATGCCAAAGTGCATGCTGGAAAGCATCCTCCCTTTCACCACTCATGATAGTGGAATATAACATGAAAGCTTCATAGCAGCTCTCTCTGTGTTACAGGAAACTAATGTGCTGAACATATGCACAACTTGACAGACAATTACATTACATGTGCCTTCATGAAAAAAATCAAACTACTCAACTTCCTTCAGACTGCCCTGCTCAGTTAGCCACAAATTAAGCAAAGAAATGTTGCAGAGACCCTTTATGGTTTTCATTTCACATTGAAATCAATGATGTAGGAAATTAACACATACTACAAGTGTTCAGTCTGAGTTGCACACACCGTCCAAGTATAATTCCCCCATCTATATCAACCAAAATGAAGAATTATGGATCGGGGATTTTTAATAAATTCACAGGACAAAAATGCAGTTTTGGCTGCAGCATCTCTTTCTGCAGGTATCAGAGAGAATCACATCAGAGGCAAATAGGGATTTTAATTTCCACCTATTCCTCCTTCTATTCTCCCACTCATGATTTCTCATCTGACAACATTCTTGACTGTGCAAGAAATAATATCATCCAAACAGGTTCTGCCAAGCCTATCTGTAAGAGCTGCAGGTCTTGAAATGTATAGATAGCAAATAAACTGTATTAAATTTCTTTTCAAGCAGATATTAGAACTGACAGCAAGCAAACACACTTGTTGTCAAATCACGATACATTTATTTGTTTCTTTTTTAAACTTACTACCTCTGAATATTTTGATTCCTAGGAACAAACCACGTTTTATATGGAGTTATATTGGGAGTGAAGATAGAGAAAGACGTGTGCTCATGCACGTCAAGGTAAAGGCTTTTTGCTCCTCCGACTCCTCAGGACACTGATCTAGCGATCCAATCTGTGCCCCAGCCCCTACAGCTCCGAGTCACTGCACGCCCATCGCTCCACATGCAGCACGGAGCCCAAACTCCCGGTGAAGTCCGGAGCCGGTTAGCCGGGGAGCCGAGATGCTCCAAGAAGCTGCCTTTCCCTGCCGACTCGAGGGTGAAACTTCGGAATATGAGTTCAGGAGGGGAAAACCAAGAAAAGCCACTCAGGAATGCGTTAGCGTCCGGCTTTCCTCGGCGACGACCCGCGCTAGGCAAATACCAGAGTTGTGCCTCCGCAAACAGCGGGAGGATTACTCAGGCTGCGGCTCGCCCCTCTCCTCGCAGGCGGGCGAGGCTCGCACAGCCCGGGCTCTCCGGCGCCACGTCGCTGGCCCTGCCGCCGGCCCCACAGCCGCGGCGGAGCACCCCGCGCCCAGCAGGGAGGGGCGAAACAGCCGGGCCCGATCCCCACCTGTGGCTGCCCGAGGCCCCGTGGCCACCGCACCGAGCGGACCCCGTACCGCGGAGACGGGCCCGCAGACAACCCGTGTCGAACCCGCGCTCGCCTCCAGCCCCTGCCGACACACCTGTAGAGGCGTCGGGGCGGGGGCTGCCCGCNTCTCACCTGCCACAGCAGCGATGTCCCGGAGCGCCGCCGCCCAGAGTCCCAGCACCAGGAGCCGCGGGATCGCCATGCTCCGCTTCAGCTCCATCGCTCCCGCACCACCATCCTCCCCCCTGCTCCCGGCGCCGCGGGGGGATCCCACCGCCCGTGCAGGCGGCGGCGGCGGTAGCGGCTGGGGAAGCCCCGCGCCGCCGCCCGACACCAGGTTCTCCCGGGGAGGCTACGGGGACGCTCAAACTTCTGGCTGCGGCTCCGGCCGAAACGAGCCGCGGGAGAACCCGCCGCGGGGCGACGGTGCGGGCCGGTGGGGTTGGGTCGGGTCCGCTCCGGTCGCCGCAGCCGAGTGATCTCCCCCTGCCGGCCCGTCCGTCCCTCCGTCCCCCTGTCTCTCCGGCCGTCAGTCCGTCCGCCCCTCAGTCTGTCCGTCCCTACTCAGCCTCCTCCTTCAGGAAATGGCGCTCTCGGGCGGTCACCGTGCGCTGTGCTCCCCCTCTGACATCACGTCATGAATATGCATGAGCCGCGCGCCCACCGCCCCCGAGGCGGCGAATCACCGCGCCGGGACCGCGCCGGGGCGGGAGGTGTCTGAAGGCGGCGCCCCCCGAGGGCTGCTCCACCCGGGCGTCCTGGTTTCCAGAGCGCCGGGAGTGGGTGACCCACATCCGCGGCACTGCCCTACCGACACGCGGAATCAGGAGGCCAGCCTGACCTCCACCCTCCAGCCCCCCAAAAGGGGAGAAGGGCTTGGGGCCGCCACCGGGGCTCAGCCCCTAGAAACCAAGGCTGTGCCGGGATGAGCAGCACCCCGCCTCACGCACACAGCATCTCTAGCCCCATCTACCCCGGCCACACTCTCCGCACTGTTCGGAGCCCGGTTCCGGGAATGCCGGGCACCCCTGTGGAGCACCGCTGACCTGTGGCGGAGAACCGGCAAGGTGAAGGGATCCACGCGTGCCCTTCGAGCAGGAGCGGCTCTGCACTGCCCTCTTTTCCGCTAGTGGAAAAGTGGGAGAGAGCTGAGGAGGGCGATCTCTGCTGCCACAGGGTTACTAGCACGGCGTGGAAAAAGTCGCCTATAGCGTTGTAAAAAATCTGGCGCTACCTTTTCGTAGAAGTGAGAATCTGGGTTGAAAGGTGCCATAAGGAGCAATAGAGTTACAACACGCTCTGCCACAGCCATCGGTGTGCAGCAGTTGCCCAGCGCCTACTGCAATACTCTGGAAAACTGGCTAAATGGAAGAGAACAGGCAAGCTGCCCTATCCCCGTGTGGGGGATGGAGAAACTGAGGCACGACAAGCTCACATAATTCCATTCCAAACTCTAATCTTCGCTCCTCCCTTCCCTAAGTCATTTACATTTCTGATAGGAATTCCTAGGGGACTGGAGCAATGCCAAGATTTCATTACTGGAATGGAAATGTCACTCCCTACCCAGTGCCTCCTGCTGCAATGAGACTGCTGGGAGGAGACACTGACAGGCCATCCATTCGAGAGCTTGTAGGAAGCCTAGGTGCTCTTGGGGACAGGAAATCGTGCCATGCCTCTCGCCGGGATCACGACGGCTCTCGGGCTGAGAGGTTCTGCACTGCCTCTTGCTAAAAGCTTCACGCGCACTTGCTCTCTCTCCCCCGTGTATCCATATATACCCATCTATCTGGGCGAATGGTGTGTTTCTGCACTTACTCATGGCAATAGCACCTTCCAGAAAGAAGCTACTTTTGCATATTTTAGCTGTCTCATGAGAAAAAAAGACCATTAGAATAATGCTGTGTTTCTTCGGTGTTTTTCTTTTAAGGATTTTGTCCAGCCTTATATTTAGAGAAGCTTACAACACTACAGTAGTCCCATGGGCTCAGGAAGCACTCCAGTGTACAAGGAGGAGGGAGGAGGCACAGCCAAGAGCTGTGACTTGGCCAAGCCTGACTGGGGAGGCTTGACTCCACATGGTGTGCTTGATGCATGCCTCTACCTTGACAGTCATGTTGTGCTTCATCCAAATGTCAAATGCAATGTTCCCAAAGACTTTGGGAAGGGATTGGAGAAGGGTGCTTTTATCTGAAAAGAGGAGACTACCCAACAGAAAGCTGTGGCATAGGCCAGACTCTGGGATGGTGTAAGAGACCAAAAGTTTTCCAGAAGCAATAGACCAAAGGGAGCTTTCCCCATCAGGGGCCTGGCTTCAGCCCTGAGAAAAAGTCTTTGTGTTAAGTGATAGGTGCGAAGAGCCATAAGAAAATTGGACTGAAATGCTGCACACACTGCCAGTTGGAGTGCAAACTGCAGTTGGAAAACTTACAGAGGAGTGCAATTTTATCATGCAGAAATTAGAGGAACTGGTGAATCTGAAATGCTTTTAGGAACTGAAGACAAATAATCTCTCTTGGCCTCTTGTGCAATTGAATTAAGCACCATGGCTTTGTTCTATATGCCATAACATCAGTGACAGTGCTCACTGCTCACACACAGAAAACACAGATGGTGCCTCCCTGGATTACAACCTTTCCTTACTTCTTCTGTTGCGATAGTGTGTTGCCACATCTCATCAGACTTGCTGAGAAGCATAGGCACCTTCTAGAAAATGCCTGAAGAGCTGCACAATAATCAAAAGGTGAATTCCCAGTGGTAGGAGACTTCTGAATATGAAGGAGAAGGAAAAAAGAAAATAAGAGAGGAAGGGAGGGGAGATAGAGAAGGCAGGAGAAGAAAAGTATTTGATGGACTTCCTCATTTTATTATACTGTTCAGCTGCTTCTAATTATTGAGACCCAACAGCACATCTGGGACAGATTATCCCAGTGAGAAAGCACTCCAAACCACCCATTTTCACATGAGAAGCCATAGCCCTATAAGTTCAACAAAACCTGCTGGCACATGCCACTACTCCATTATCAAAGTAGTCAGTCGGCAATTTGATAAAAAATCCTTGTCTTTTGTAGGAGGTGTTTTCCATAGAGCTGCCTGGTTTGCTGTCCACTCCATCCTCTGACTCAGGAGTTGAAGAACAGTGTTAACCCCTATATTGCTCAGGAACACATCCCTCATCCTGCATCAGGAAGCTGTGGCAATGACAAGAGTGACGATGCAGTGGCATTCAAGGGTCACTGGAGTACAAAGGCAACTTTGCTTTACAGTGTAGAAGACCCAGCATGGCTATTCAGGTGCATCCTGAGTGGGAGATCTGTTGAAGCCAGCATATTCAGTTCCAGGCTAGAACAAAAGCTGCTTCCAACTTTTTGGTTGCCATGGGAGGATATAGCAAGTCACAGGAGGAAGCTCCATGTGTGTGAGGGCTTTTGCAGCTTAGGGATGGCTTCTTAAATAACAGCCCCAAAGTTGGGCCAGAACACAGTGATCAAGGAAGCAGAACCCCTCAGGGTTCCAAACCCTGCCAAGGACACAACTAGAGAGCTACTGGATAGTACAGTGGCTTTTGAAAACACTGAAAATGGTTAAACTGCATATAAACTATCTCAATTCTCTGCCCAACCCATCATAATAGTGGGATTGCCAGAGCCTATTCATGTCAGATAATAATACTGTTTAACATGGCCACTTCTGAGGACTCAAATATAACTCTCCATCTTGGAATAGATATGGGACAAAGCTGGTCATCTCAGAACCTTGAGTATGGTATTTAAAGCCACGAGTAGCTGCAGTAGCAGCTCACAAAAAGGCTGAAAGTCATCCTGCCTGTGTCTGGGCTAAGCTTGCCATAACTGAGTTATTCTGCTCATTTGGGAATTACATTAGCTACAGCTGAACTCTGTTCTCATTTAATTTATATTATTCTACCATCTTTTCCTTTCTCATTTCTTGTCTTCCTCTCTACCACTTTCTTCAGTAAGCAACTGTGCTCAAATATTGCAGCCTCTCTGTTTCAGCCTCCTCCCACTCTTACATCTTTCGTATGTGCTTGTTTTAACTTACTGAGTGAAGTAAGTTATGAGAAACACAAGGACAGGAAACCATTAAAGACTTGAATTGACTTTGTCTTCAGAATACAAGTGTGTTAGGTATGAGTCTGAGCTTTGAGTTCAGGCCTAAACCTTTCCCAGTTCCCAAACTCTCCCAGCTCTGCCTGGAGGTGGTGGGTGGAATGCTGTATACAGGGGACTAAGGACTGGATCACTGTATGGTGGATCCACATTTGGATTTTTCTATTAAGTTCCAATGTTATCCAGTTTGGCCTCAGTCCAACCAAAATCATTACCTTAAGTTCAAACTTGATTTCTTCACGTGTCCAGGATGGTTATTTTTTTAGAGGTGATAAACTAGCACATCATATGTGTTATCTGTCTTTTGTGATAAATGCCAAGCTGTCAGAATGAAAATATCACAAAAATCACACATGAAGTATTTACATTTAAGAAGATCAACTCATAAGAATTTAAACCTTTCTGATGGTTCCATCATTTGCAGCCAGTTAGCCAGGTATTGCCAATGTTTCCATTTCTGGAATTGAAAAAAACACAGCAGAACAATACTGAGTCATCAAACCAAAATAAAATGTATTTAACATGGTGCAACAGTCAATGCCATAAGAAATCACCATAGAGTATGTAGAGTTACGTATCATCTACACATACTAATATGAATTTACAAATCTCATATTGCATGTTGATAACATACAGAACAGATGTGGGAGGAAGCACTTGTTGCCAGTCCCTCTGGGTGCTCACTTTCTTGCCTACTTTAAGGTAGGGTGACACAACACTCTGTATTTGAAAGTGACTGTATTGCAGTTGTATTGCATTCTCCTGTGAATCAGGGTGGACAAAAGTCTCCACCAGCCACACATGACAAAATGGTATGGAGCTTGCTCAGCACATGACCGTCTCTCATGGGATGGAGGTTTGGTAGGTGTGAGGTCCCTGGTGGGTCCTCAGCGTGGCCACAAGCTTCTTGCATCAGTCGCTGGCTCTGGGAGGGTCCCCAGCCAAGTCAGGAGGGCATCCCACAGCACGCAGTGCATGCAGTGCATGCTCTGTCAGGATCAGACACCTTCTGGATTTGGAATGGCTGGGACTAATTTCAGAAGGTGCTACACCTGCTCCGGGGGAAGCCTTGTGGGAAGAGCCTGGAGCTCCAAGCAGGAGTGGCCAGTGGGACTGGCTCCCAGCTGTGCTCCCTGCCCAGGGCTGGGGTGTCACTGCATCTTTCCTGGGAAGGTGGCAGTGGGCTATGGGCCAAAAGCCCTCCCTAGGGCACACAGAAAGGTGAAAGATAATGTAGAGCAGTCCTACAACTGCTGTAATAGACACTGTGGGTGGAAGAGCTTCCTAACAGCTTCAGACTCTGTGTGGGAGGGTTAATACCATATTTACCTTTCCTTCTCCAGTCCCTCTTCCCTCGTCAAGCCTGAGTAAGTGGTAGGAATGAAACAACCACAGACCTACAGTCCTAAAAATAGTGGCACTAACAGGGCACTGATCTACATTATGGCTCTCAACAATTGCTAACAAGGGTGGAGCTGGACAAAGTTACCTACAGCTGGAAACACAGCGGCATCTCTGCTGCAGAGCAGGCAGGGCAAGGTGAGCAAAGGGCATTTTCCTTTATTGGTATACGTCACTGCTCCTGAAAGAAGTCCTCAGCACTTATTAGGGGAATAATAATTGTGGCTGTGTGAGTGGTCAGTGACATTTGTGCTGTGACAACCTCCCTTTTGCCCAATTACACCCTTAAAGATATCCTCACTGACAAAACCCCAGAAAAACTGGAAGGAAGAAATGAAAAAACTGAAAAAGCAAGGAAGATGAGAGTAAAGCAAGAGGAGGAGAACAGGAAGGAGAGAAAGGATGACAGAAGAAGAGGAAAAAAGTTTGGGAAAAACATAATAGTAAAAAAAAGCACCTTGTTTGGGGTTTGCAGGAGGTGACTCAGCGCCTGCAGATCTGAATTCTCCTTCTGACTTGACTCTGCCTGGCTGTGTGCCTTGCAGCTTGCTCTATCTGAATTTTGTACCTTGCAAAGCATCCAAGGGGGCAAATGTATTGGCAAAGCACAGGCTTTAAACATCCTCCAGCAGCCACAGCAGTAAAATGTGACCAAAACATAAAAAAAGACTGAGGGAGGGATGGGAGTAAATGCTTGGAATTGAGGAGCAGAGAACAGCTGAGGAGTGAAATAGTGAGAGGAATGGGGAATGGAAGACTAGGGAGACCAGCCAAAGGGGAAGAAGCTTGTGGAAATGAGGTTAGCTGCTGGTCAGAGTGACTACGTCCTCTTGAAACGGCAGAGGGAAGAGCTGAAGCTCGTCCTGCTGACCTGCTGTGGAGCCTTGTGGTTCCAGGCTCCCCACTGGTGGCACCTCTGCAATCCCTGTTCTGGGACAGAGGAGCCGTATAACCATGGAGACCTGTCACAGAGAGGTTTCTAGACAGGAGGAACGCCTGACGTAGAAATGCCGCCCATCATGCCCCTCCGGCCTGTGCACAATCAGGACAGGGAAGAACCGGGCATCATGGTATGTTGGGGGGCTCTCATTGACAGCCAGCTGGCTGGAGTAGGAGCAGCACTGCTCATCCTGGCAGCCCCGGTCTGCAATGCTGCTGCTGCGGCTCCTCCAAAGGCCTGTCCTGTGGGAGCCATGGATGCGGCAGAGGGAGAAGCGGCTGGTGTTGAGGGAGAGGCGGGAGTTGCCGCTGCAGCTGTGGAAAGCGTGGCGTGAGAAGATGGAGGAGGTGCTGGAGGCACGGTTGCAGCGTTCGCAGCCGTGAGCCACCTCGCCGTACCGACACACTGTGTAGCTGTTGTAGGCTGGGGAGTTGGCCAGGTCCATGAGCATGGCCTCCGAGTAGCTAGGGATCAGCTGCCGGTTGGTGCAGATGTGCCACTCCAGCTCAGTGCTGTCCTGCGTGGTGTCTCGGGGCATGCGGTACCGGTACAAGGGCTCCTCCACTGTGGTGGGTGCCGTGTACTCCAGGCCCAGCAGCTTCTCCACATGGTAGTGGACATAAGCAGTCCGATACTCTATGAGCACCCTGAGCGGCCACGAGATCATCAGGATAGCTGCCACCCAGAAAGCATAGTGGGACACATACCACGGGAGGTGATCTGGGTCTCCGTAGGCCATCATAAGCTCTTTAAAATCCACATTTTTGAGCTGCATGCCTTCTCTCACCTCCATATAGTCATCCAGCCCCTCAATCTCCGTGAAGAAGTGAGCTCTCTGAGTCAGGTAGGAGTTCTCAGACTCAATGTTGGCAAAGCTGAAGCACTTGGTGAACCTCAGCTTGGTGGCTGTATAACTCTCCAAGCCCAAGAGCTCCTTGGAGATGTCCTTGTATCCACAGTGAGAGTAGTCAAATTCAGCTTCAGCCACGTGTGTGTTGACCCTCTCATGGTAGACCTGTGTGGTGGTGTAGGCATCCCCATTGCGGTAGCGGGTCACCTGCCGCGTTCGCCGTACAAAGTGGTAGCTGATGGCCTTCCACCAGATGCACGGAGTGGCTTGCTGCATGCGGTTGATGCATTCATAGACACTGTCCACATCTGCTTTGTACTGCAGTTCTCTCTTGACATGACAGTGCCAGCACTCCACCAGGTACACCACATACAGCATAGAGAGGAATGCCAGTGGGATATAGACATAGCCATCTGAGCACGGGCTGTCATGGTAGATCATGGACTTGCCCTTGAAGGAGCTATCAAAGCTGAGCTTGGTGACTCGGGCCAGCTGACACCAGGCCACTGCACCCAGGCAGCCATACATGAGGATGGAGAGGAGGAGGCATTTCCAGTGGGACTCTCGGCACATGCAAGCACTCAGGGACTGTTTCACGGGGCGTTGCTTCAATCACACCGCCGTGCAAAGGGAGAGAAAGATAAAAGAGAGTGAGGCATCTGTCAAGCCGCTTTGCACAACACCCACAGTGTCTGCTGCCTTCAAGACCCTGTCTGGCTTTGCTCTTGACTGCCTGAGGAGCGGGACACCACCCTACTTAATAGAAATGTGAATATAAACAGAAACGCCCTGCTAGGGACAGAGAGCTCTGGACAAAGCTCCTTCCTTGATTGCTCATGGCTCTGGGGAGGGAAATTGTTTCTGTGGTAATGATTTACTGTGCCTGCACCCCAGTCAGATGGGCCTCTCTGTAGGGGGCAAGATAGGTCCCCATCTCCTTCTCCCTGCCTGAGACCAGCATCATTTACGCACCCTGCCATCTTCTGAGGTCGAGCAGGATTCACAGCAGGTGAACAGCCAAAAGCGTGGGGCTGTGGACTTGCCCCATTGCTTTGTGCATACCCAGTGCCTGGGTTCCCACATGCTGCTGTTGAGGAGGCTCAGGAGCAGTATCTGTTGCAGGGCTGCAGCCTCACACTTTGTGCTAGCACAGGAGGACCAGCACTTCACGGAGCTAGAGCTGCTGCCTGACTCAGAGCTGACTCACGCCCAGCCCTGAAACCTACCAAATGATCGACACCATTTTCTTGGAGGTGAGCCATCAGGAAAATGACTAGATTCAAGCACATTTAGTTGAAAAAATTGTCAAGATTACAGCACAATGCATCATAGCTTTGGGCTGCTTAGAAGACTAGCTCTGACCTAAAATATCTGAAAGATTAAGTGTTGGAGCTAAGGGTGTATGTGTGAATATTTAAAACAGCACATCCCTCTCTTTCAAGTTCCAAAAGTCGAGTTGGGAGTAGAGCCAGAGTTCACACTCCTGTACTCCCACTTTGTCCCCTGAGACGTCGTGATTGCAGTCCTTACCCCAGCCATGGTGCAGTGAATCAGCTGCACTGTCATGCGATGTTCAGCTATAATGAAAAATGCCAAATCGAGCCAGGCAGCGATCGGAAATGGGGTCATCTCCCAGCAAAGAGCGGCAGCAGCAGGAGTTACATTACTGGCTGGCAGCTGCCTGTCTGTAGAAAGTGCGTGAGGAGATACCCCCCCACTGCCCTGGTAGGTAATGAGGAGGGCTGTCTGCATCCATTTTGTTACTGCCATCCTCTGCCTCTGCCCTAACTTGAGGAAATGACAGTGAGAAAGCAGATACACACTGATACTCATGCATCATCATGCCCTCTGCTGAGCCTGAATTTCATGCAAAAATAGAAGCACACAGTTACTCGTTCTCCCAAGGGGCCACTTCTAATGCATCAAACTGCTCCATAGATGCCAACAGATGCTAGGTTCAGGAAACGTTCCTTCTTTTTTCTCCACAGAAAAATTTTTCCCCTAGTAAAGCTTGGCTTGGAATACAGAAGTTAGGATTCAGTAAGTGGTCTTGAACCAGCAAGGAATTTCAGGAGCAGCATCTTATGACTCAGGAAATAATAGCATGGGGCCACTAGAAAGAAGAGTTTGCTGTCCTCTGAATGAGATGGAAGCATTGGCATCTAACCTTGCAGGGCTGTAGAATCAGATATAACGCTTTTTTTTTTTTGCCTTTTTTTTTTTTGCCTTTTTTTTTTTTTCTGAGACAGAGAAGCATTTCTAAGTAACTACATGGGAATTTACAACTTGCTACGAACACTGCAAAACCAGATTTCATGGGGTTTGGTTTTGGTTTCATAGCTTTTAATCTGACACTGTGTAAGTGCAGAGTAATTTTATTGATTTTAGGAAGCTACGTCAGTATTCACTTGCAGGGACTCAGTGCAGAATCTGGCCTCTGCTTCTTCCTGACGCATCCAGAAAGAATCTGTCAAGAATTCCTATTTTTATTCCAAAACTTCTGTAACGTGTGAGTGTGTCAGAATAAAGAATAATTATTCTGGGCTGTATTCTCTTTACAGCAGCTACAATGGGTGTAGAAAAGCTAAGTGGTTTATAAAATAAAAGCTTCACAACTTCCGCAGGTAGGGCAGTGAAAAGACCTTAGTATGGGTGAGAACAGGGTTGTTTTTTCCTTAGTCTTTTGCAAGGAAACCTTGAAGAAATCCACAAAGTCGCTTCAGGCAGTCCTTAAATCAGATGAAAAATAACTACAGAGGTTTTGGGAGTGAATCCCTGAGTGCACATGCAGTTATGGAGAGTTTCATTTCTTGAAACTCTTGTCAAATGCCCACTGCTCCAGTGGTTACTGGTTACTGCTCCAGTGTAGGCTTCTGCCCCAGCTGTACACTGGACCCCATGTCAGAGCTCCAGACTCTCCTGACTCATGGGAAATCCAAAGGAAATTACTAGTTTTTTACTCTTTGTCTCTTCTTGATGTTGAATTAGAGTTTACAACTGCAACAGTAATGCAAAAATATGAACTAATGAAGGCTTGCAAAGCTCTACCTTTATGAGGTGAAGAAAACTCTAAACATTAACATCTCTCTACTCTAGGCACTGAGACTAAGCAGAAGAAAGCAGCCTGGCAATATTCTAATACAATACTGCATGTTCACATCCAGGCTTTCACAGGTACCTCTCATGTGAAATTGCTTATGGTTAATACTGTGAAGAATGTCAGTGGACCTAGCAAAATATGCCCAGCAGTCAGTTTTAATGTAATATGAGTGCTTAAGTAGTCCATGCAGCTCCACAATCCCATGTTTTTCTATGACTTGTTGGAAGGGCTGTCAGCCTGTCCCTGGGCACAGCCAGGTGAGGATATTGTCCTACTTCAGTTAAGGCGTTATTGGCCAAAGGCACTGCAATCCCACCTTCCCTTTATCTCACTTTTCTTGACTAACAAATTCTATGTGGTCCAACCTACAACCCACGGGTTGCTTTCTGCCTAAGGGATGATTCAACCAGCCCTGCTGGTTTGGGCAATCAGTGGCTATATCAGAGTGGGCAAATGTCTCCAAATGTGCTTATCTCTTGAAATACCATCTCACCTCTGGGGGATGAGATAGCTCTGGTTTCACCAGTCCTGGAGCAGCATCCAGCTGGGTTGGCAGTAGCTCAGAGGATTGCAGGTCCAAGATGGCATTTCTGTATGCATCCTCTGGAGGCATGTCAAAAATGGTCTTCAACCAACTGCATTGAAAGGGCTGTATCAGCCCAAGCTAGGTTTTCTCCACTATTTTCACAGCAGCCTGTAAAAAAGGCAGCTTCTCTCCTCTTTGCATTAGTGAAGACATGCAGACATAGAGCCCACTGCCACATTTGAGTCACACACCTACCTCTCCAGTTCAGCAGAGCCTTCATGTTCAAAACCCTTTGGTAAAAACATTACTATTTTTCTCTCCTGGCTCTTCTGACCCACCATCTCATTCTCACTGTTGTTCCGAAGCAAATCCCACTCCCTGCAGGTCCTGGGTTACAAAAGGATCTCTCTTCCAGGGTCTATCCCCCCTACTTCAAGTTCTGAACACATTCATCTGGCCTATATGCCCTGATTTCTCCTTCCCTTTGCTGAAATAATTATCTAACACAATTACACTATTAGAAACACTACTAGAGTCCTTGTAAGAAAGACATGAAATAGAACATAATTACACTAAAGGTATCAGACATTCAAAAATCTAATAAGGAAATTATCTTTTCATCTCTCTCTGCATAACAAATTCATTAATATGTTAAACTAGTGGCTCCCAGACTTTATTAATTAACATACCACCTTCTTGCAAGAATGCTATATGTGGAACTATGTGGAATTTTCTCCTTTCCGTGCATAGCGTTGCACACAGAAAGAGGGCAAGCTTGTATTTCTGGATGAGTACAATAACTGCTAAAGGAAACTAGTAATTTCCATGATAACATGGGCCAGCCAGCAAGCAGGAGTTGTGTCCTTTGAGGAATGCTGTGGGATCTGTGTTGTTTTGATGTGGAATAAAAGTATAACTCCTGGGAAATCTTAATAGAGAAACATAATTGAAATAAGCAAAAACAGAGAGCCTGACAGAAAGCCAAAGACAGAGACTAGAATAGATGGAGGCTTAGTCACCAGGCACTTTGTCCATAAGCTAGGACTTGTGGATTTGGGTCCCTAGCCCAAATCAATAGAAGTGTCCTTCCTCTCTGGCTTGTGGGGGCCTTTCCTTTGGACTTTCCTTCCAGCATTGACCTGAGAAACATCAGGGCAGATTAAATGAGGCACAGGTTGCTCAGAGAAGTTGTGGGTGCCCCAACATTGGGAGTGCTCAAGGCCAGGTTGGACAGGGCTTTGAGCAACCTGGTCTAGTGCAAGATGACTCAGCCCATAGCAGTGGGGTTGCAGCAAGATGGTCTTCAAAGGCCTTTGCCAACTCAAACTGTTCTTTAATGCAACAACCATGTATTGTGAAGAGGGATGAACTTGTCAAATCAAATGTTTCACCCAAAAGATCCCAAACAGCTCTGATGACAGTACAAATAGAAAAAATCTCCCGTTTTGGAAGGAATTCTGTGAAGCACCATAGCTGAGCTGTCAGCATCATTGTTTGTGAATTTCAAGTTGTGTTAAAAACACACGCTGTAAATAATATCCTGCTATGCTCTGGCACGCTGCTGAACCACTTTCAGAGGCCTCTCTTCTCATAGCACCTGACTGGATCGGTGACTGGATTGACTCTTAACTCTTACTCAAACTATCCATAATCACATGCCAAAATCCACTTTATTTTTTTATACTTAAAAACAATAACCAAAAAATATTTCCTAAATTTGCTAGTAGATCTCAGCACAGATGAGGAAAATGCCATGAGTAAGAGGTATCATGTGGGGAGGGCTGTGGGTACCTGTGTTGTGAGCCTTGTGGAGAGGGCCAAGCTTTAGGGATGGCCCTGTCCTGAGCTGTCCCTGGGCCCAGGCACTCTGTCAGCCCCGCAGCACTGCTCTGCATTTGCTTTGGGGGGTTTTGGCCCATTATTTCCAGAAAGCTCATGGAGAGCAAAGAACCAGTGTACCACACAAAACAAAGTCAGCTCCATGTCCTCCCATTGTCTGTTTGCTGCCTGGTGGTGTGGAGCGTTATGAGACACTAAATGATAGATGCTGTTTAATTCGTTGCTGCAGTTACTGGAAAATAGTCTGGAAAGCCCTGACTGCCGATGGAGAACCAGAATTTCAACTGACACCCGTGGCAGACAGGAGTTTCCAGGCTGGCGACATTTCGATTATTTCTTCTTTAAGAAAGACTGTTTGCAAATGATAAAACATCCAGGCAGTGGCTGAAAGGGCAATTGCCTTCAAAGACGCCCTCTGATGGCAGATGCCCAAGATCAAAAGCAGGTATGCAAGGGCTGGCTGGAGCCTCCCTTGCACGGGCACACCCACCCACTGCTCCTTCTGGCCAGGTTCTGCCTGCAGCAACACTAATTAAAATAATTCAAACGTGCTGCTCTGTGTTGTAGGAGCATGCGTATTTTGGCTATTAATCTTGCCTAGTGTAAAGGGGTGGAAGGAGAGTGGAGGTGTAGTGCACAGGCTGGCATGTCCCTTGCTTAGTATCCGGAGCCAACTGTGCTCTGACAGCACGAGCAAAGGCTTGGTGGCCAGGGCTTTGGCTCTCTGACCCATCCCTTGACTCCTCACAAGCAACCAGATTTAGGACACCGGTAGGAAAGTTGTAGCTAGTAACCATCCTATATGAGCCTGCAAATAACTGCATTGAGGGTAGCTGAGAATGACAAAAAACCACTTTCCCTCAAACCCTGATTTTTCCTTCAAAGGCATATTTGAAATGTGACATTGATGTTAGAGAACCAGAACAACGTATTTGCTGATAAGCAAATTCTGCTTGTGTCTCTAGGTCCCCTTTCTCTTGACTGGTACATAAGAATGAATTAGTTTCCCAAGGCTCAAGTTGAAGTACCCTGGGTATCCCCATTCTTTCAAGGGAACTGTCCCTTAGCAGGAGGAGGAAGTGCTGCACTGTCGCACTCAGTGAAGCCCAGACTGATTCCATCAGCCCAGGTTTATGAGTGCCTAACCCGATACTCTGGTGCCCCTGTTTCACCAGTGTTGGCCTACTGCTTTCGCTGACCTCTGGGCACAGACATGCCTGATAGCAGACTGACCCACTAGCCACGTGGCAGGTAGCCTTACAATAGAATAAGCAGACAGACAGTTCTTTAGCACTTATAGGTAGTCACAGAAATTTCTCCTACTAACTTTGAGAGGTTATACTGCATCAGGAAGGTTCTGGTTTTATTACAACCCAAATTACATTTATACCTTAAGACTGGGAGACACTGTGCCTTCTCCCTGTAACTTCTGTATCTCACAGACAATGCAATTTCTCTCTACCATTCTTTGTACAGCCCAAATACTAGTGTCTGGTAAAAGGTCATCTTCTTTAAAGGACACTTTGCTTTAACTGATAGTCTAAAAGAAATGAAGAAGGTGCAATCCCCTTTGTAATTGGTTCTGGTGACGAAATTTCATTGCCACTGTAATTCTGTTTCACTTCAGCCTGCATAGCAGTGAGGATGCCCATTCTCCAAGTAATGAAAGACTCCTTTAATATGAGTGCCTTTTCTCTCTGAGGATATTTCTCCATTTTGACATCTCTCAGCCTTCTTTTTGACAATTTAAATAAGCCAAGGTCTTCCAGTCCTTCACTTCACTGCTCTAGCTCTTTTTGGTGCTCTGGTCTCCATTCAGCACCTTGATATCTTTCTTAAGTCTGTACCCTGCAAGTAAATACAGTACTTCAGCACTTATTTCACTGGAATCACACTATAACATAAAATCACCTTCCATTCCAAATAATTCCCCTTCTTTCTGTCTTCGAGACTTTCATTAGTAGATTTCAGCCTAGCAACAGCCCAGGAGTTCATGTTCAACCACTTGCTCAGTTGGCTCCCAGGTATTTTTTGACTCACTGTTTCTGAAGACAGCTGAAGGGTTGGCTGGACTCTCCACCCTGAACTGTGTAACTTCAGCTTTGGCTTTGGATTCAATAACTAAATTATCAAATGAAGCAGATCCCTAAGGATAACTGTGCTTGTGTCTTTGTTACAGGCTTGACTACTAATGTTTGTGCCAACTGTAAATGATACCAGCAGCAATTTTATGCTTAATTCCACTGGATAGTGTCAAATGTGGTAATTATTCCTGCAAAACTCTGCCAGTCTCATGGTGAAATACCCCATTAACTTATACAAGACAACTGTTTTCACAAAGCTAAGTGTCAGTCATAAAAACTAGGCTGTAAGCATTATGTGGACAGTGAGGTGCTCCTCACACATCCTGCGCTCACTGCCAAGAATAATTCTGCATGCAGTTCTGCATAAAATACTAACAGAAATCCTCCTAAAGCTTCAGTAGGGCTCATTGTGACCTAGCTTGCTGTTACTCTTGATGAGTATGCTCTTCATCAGTAGCTGGAATTTACTCCAAGAGTAGCTATGTAGGCTTGAAACACCACTTTTTCTAGCAGCCTCAGTACTGCTTACAGCCTGCAAAGGGTTAGGGGAACAATGGCAAACTTCTTGTTTTGTCCCCTTCTGCTTTTGGAAAAATAAATTTGCAAGGAAAGTTGCCAAACTGACACCAATAGAAGGAGGAGAAATTGCCTGGGATGTCCAAAGGAAGTGCACCAAATTTTTTTGGAGTAATATTCTTTTAAAATTTGATCTATAATTTTGCCTTATCCTTGCTATTTCTCCATAACTCTCTATTGATAAATACTTTCCCCTCTTCTGTCAGCCTTCATTCTTTAATCTCCTTCAGAACTCCAGCATGAGCTGTATAAGCAGAAAACATGCTGCCACAGCATGAGTTTATTCTGTTTGTTTTGTGGACAGTTTTGGGCTAAAGTTCGACTGTCGGTATCTGGTTCAAAGACAGATATCTGTGTTCCCCAATTTCAAAAGCATTAAAATTCTCCTTTGGGGAAATAATGCCAAAAGCATTTCCTGTCCTTTTAAACCCCACGTGCGTTTGTCCTTGGTAGCTGACCTCAAAAGCTGCAATTTTGCTGAAACAAAATGCTATCATGTCTAAAATGAAAGAATGAGAGAAAACAGTGGGTAGCAAAGACATGGCCTGAATGGAAAGAGCGAAGTTTGGAAAAGAATGGAAAAGAGAAGGAAACATGGAAGGTGGGAAGAGGTGGAGGAAGGAAAAAGATAGCCAAGACATGCTCCAAATGCCAGTGCCGAGGCAGGGGAAGTGCACTGGCAGGCAAAGACAGAGACCAGCCTGCCTGGGCAGGGGCAGGAGGGTATTAGGCCCAGAGAGAGGACCTGGGTGAAAATCAACTGAGGAAGCACTAATCCTGACAGCACCAAAGCACTGTAAAAGCCAGCAGTCCTCCAAGCCCATCTATGACCTGGAAAGCAACTATTCCTGAATGGTTGCTTTCCCACTGCTGAGAACTTCTCAAAAAACCAGATCTACACCCCTATCTCCTCCCCACAGCCTAGGGGGGGGGATAAGGCTGTGCTAAATTCAACCAGAGATTCACATGGAGGTGACAGCGTGCTGCAGGGCTGATGCTGCAGCTGTGTCTCAGGAAGATGTGTGGCATCACAGCATGCTCCTGCTCCCTGACAAGACTTGGCTTTGGCTTGACTTTGGCTTTTGGGTGTTTTTAACTGTCTTCAACAACAAAATGACCCCACAGCTTAGGATTACTCATGTAAGGAAAGAGTCAATTTTATACTTTTATTTTAACCTCTTTTACTTAGCAAGAATAATCTTCCTGTCCGCAGGGAAAAAATGTATGTAAGAAACAGTAAGAGAGGACTGGATGAAAAGATAAAATTAGGGAAGAAAGAAGAAAAAATGGTTCACAAATTAACACTAATCTTAACTGAATTTGTCTCTGTGAATTTATACTTGTGACTAATAAATTATTCCCAAAGGGGAAGGAATAATCAATAACCACAAGTCATACACTTTGACAGATGGTGACCTGCCTGTATGAAAGCAGAATTTTCTTCGTAACTATGAGAGATTCCTCCATCTTGGTCAAGATGGGGCAGAGGAAAATGTTCCACCTCCTGATGGACATGGCAGGACATAACACAGAGAGGACCACAGTCCTCGCTAGAGAAGCCCTAGGCTGTGCTGTTAATCATAACTGAGGTGAGCCCTGACACCATGACCAGCCTTTGGTGCTGAGAAAGGCTTCACCATTTCTGCAGTGAACAGGGATGGTGGAAGAAGAATGAGGAGATTTCTACCCACTGTCCCAAAGCAGCCACGACAGATGTGGGTGCAGCCATCATCTTCCAGATCCTGAGGCAATCCTGGTGTTTGGGGTAGCCAGAGAGAAGACAACTGCACAAGTGTCAGCCTACAACCTCTTATTGCTTTCCAGAGCCAAATGAACTCCTAGGTTAGAGACTAATTAGTATGGTGAGGAAGGAGCCTGAAGGGCTGTGCTAAAGCAGACGGTGGTGTAATGGTGAGTAGAAGTGCTCCTCCACCATGTGCCCCAACATGGGCACTGCATGGGATATCAGTAATAAGGCCTGCTGAGGGAAAAGGGAGATATTACAACAGTCATCTCATCAATCTCCTCCTGGGAACCTGAAACAAAATTCCTCCTGCCATCCATCTTGAATGGCAAGAAGCCCATTACCCCTAGCTCATGCTGAGCCAGTAGCAAGTGCTCTCAGCATGGCTGCAAAGGACACGGGGAAAGGGAAATAAAACAGATAGAAGGCAACAGAATAAAGCCATTTTGCATCAAAGATGATTTCCCTCCAGTCCTCAAACATGTAGCACATTGGTTGCTGCATGTATATTTTAGATGCACCATTTGCTCTTCTGCCACAAAACGCCTGTGAGAATGAAAACTTCCTTCAGGCAGAGGCCATGATGTCAATACATAACAGAAATGCTGCTACTAGGTTAGAAAATAGTAGCCTGCATGTACTCCACGTGTTTGTAGCATCACTGACTCAGACACTGGCTTTGGCAACTGCCCTCCTGTGGTGAGCAGGGATCGCCCGGCTTCTCATTTTAATCCCTGCGGAGAATTAATCTCCTCCTTCCACCAACAGGGTTGTCAGGGGAAACACCTCAGTAGGAAGGTGCACAAAATGGTAGCTTTAAATCCTCTCCCCAGTAGACTCTATTGCGCAACAAGTCAAAACCACGAGAAGACACAAATATTGCCGATCCACCGGAACTTCAGATGCTAGGACGCCCCTGAAATACCAGACAGTCTGTTATTTCACATCATTCACCCTCAGGAATTCTAGCCAGCATCTGAAGATGAGGAAAGAAGAGGTCAGGACAGAAGGAGCCTCCAGTCCTCTAAAAATGTCAGATTCAGCATTAGCTCTTGCAGGATACTTACGAGTTTTTCAAGCAGAAATAAAGGAAATCTCAGAAAGTAAAGCCATTTGCATTCCAGACAATATAGATGCTGCTCATTGCAGAATGATGGGAAATTCACTCACTAAAATACAGAGGTGCATATGTGAATGTTGTGAAGAGTTTGGCCCTGGACACATCCATGGGTGACGCTTCCACACACTGCTCCAAGGAAAGCTGTGCAATTACATTTTCAGTGCCAAGGAATCCTAGCAACAAAGTGGTCACCATTTTCAAAATAGAAATTAGAGCTATTTTAGTGGCAGCTTCTTACAAGATCACAAAAATGCTGCACTAACAAAATTATTGCTTTTCCCCCAAATTGCTGATGTTGCTGCCACTGGCTTTCAACTCAGAAACACAAAGAGCACAGTTGGGGGCAGAGGATTTTTCCCAGTAATGTCAGTACTGGGTATGAGTTAATCAGGAAAGAAACGCAGGAATGTGAGCTGCCTCAGAGCAAGAGTAGCTCCAAGAACAGTTCTTTTTTCTATATTTTAAGTACTCATCATTCTTAGTTCATATTGCCTACTTCCCTGCCTTGAATATTGGTGGTTTCTAACAGACACAGGATAAATTTTACAGGTATAACAATGTGGCTTACCTCAACACTTATCAGTTAACTGATAAAAGCATCACACAACCTCGGGAAAGCTCCTGGGATGCAGTTGCCAACCACTGTCAGATTAGTGAGACCAAGTGATTGACATGAGCCATAGCTGTGCCACTCAGTATCTTCTGCTTGCCCCATACCACAGCCAGTCCTGCTGAAAGGAGGTTTCTGGGCAGGTGCCCTTGCCCCTGCTCCCACAGTGCAGGGAGACCCCAAAAGGGCTGATGACAGTGTGGATCAGTCCATTTGCCTTATGGCTGCAGAGTGGAACAGTCCTCACCTCGGCAGGAGCAAACTCCAGTGTGCTCCAGTCTGTGAACACCAGACCCAGCTCTGTGCACCCTTGGGCAAGCTGCGGGTAACACAAAGGTGCCACAGTCCCTAGGGATCAGCTAAGTGCAAGTTCCTGACTGGCACATTGGTGTTGCCAGTGGCTTTGCTGAGACAAAGGGAAAACTGACACCAGCCAAGGGAAAATAGGAGGGGTGGTGGGACCAGCTACCACTGCTTCAGTCCCAGAGTGATGGGGACAGTGGGGAGGAGAGTGGGGTGGAGGAGCTACCTGCCAGCCTCTATGTGCTTGGCAGTCTCAGCTGGGTTCAACAGGAATCCCATGAAGCCTGTTTCTCTCTCATCTTTACACAGAAGATGCAGCTCTCCAGAGGTGGGTGAGAAGTGAGCAGAGAGAGGAGGCTGGCAGTGCTCAAGGTGTGTGTTCTCCTGTGCTGTGCACATGATCAGCCTGCAGCAGGGAATGTTAGTGCCATAGTTCAGTTGTGTCCTAAAGCTTGTCCCTTCCCACTTCCAGGTCCCAAGATGGCCAATTCTCTCATCGTTGAGGAACATGCTCTGTGCCTTAGTGTTCTCACCATTGCCACAGGTCTTGAGTGTCTCAGGCTCAACATGGGGAAGAGAGGGACTGATCTGAAGCCAAGCTGGACAACAGCCTGGTCCAGTTTCTCTAGTGGTGGTGGTGGAAACAGGGGACCAGAAAAGACAGCCTTATGAGGAAGTAGCTGAAGGAGTGTTAGTTATACACCAGTTACTTGCAGTCTAGTAACTGAATGTTTCTGTTTAGAGACTTAGTCGATGAGAAAAATAGTTAATTATTATTAATACCTTTTAATCTTCACTTACTCTAAAGGAACCATGAGATTTAAATGGAGGATATAGAAACAGCTCTCAGTTCCTCAGAAGAAATACAATCCAGGACTGATCCAAGCTCCAGTGAAGTCTTGGGAAGTCTTTCAAAGGGAACTGTGGATGAAACTTTGCCCACAACCATGAAGTTTTATTTTTGTTCTTATTTGCGCTTATTTGAAATGCCATCCTTTTATCCAGTAAAACAAGAATATGGCTCTATGATTTGACCTATCAACCTTCAGCTCTCCCGTGTGTGACCTCCCAGTCAAGAGGCCATCAGCTGCACTTCAGAAGAGGGATGGCCAGCCCCGTGGTGCTGGGCTGCTGCAGCTCAAGCTGTGACTATGCCAGGTCCTTCACACTGCTGAGCTGAGCATCCCTTGCAATAACATCCAGCCACTGCTCAGAATTCAACTGCTCCATCAGATTTGGGGAGTGTATTTCCCCCTTTCTGCACCTTGCTTAACACAGCTGCGACCTCAGCACTGTCAGATTTCTTATGCAGGTGTTCTGGTTAAGATGAGGTAGTATCCCAGCAGCTAATGTTTCCCTGTGAGAAACAAGTTTTCATCGTAAATATTACTCCTCTCTCCCCCTTGCTTCTCTTTGTGCCACATTCCGAAATAACATGACAGCACAGCAGGTGAAAACTTCACTGGAAATTCATTTAAAAAACTAATGGCTAAAAGGGATCCTGGGAGCCAGGACATTTGGCTTTTATTTCTTGATTTGACTTTGACCCATGCCATGGTGCCAGCATGACTTTTTATACCTCCTGAAGACACTGAAACAATAGCATTTTTAAAGTGATTTCACATGGGCTTTGTAGCAGCACTTGCAACCAAGGCAGCTCACATATATGTGAGCTGCTGCATCCTGCCACTCTGAGTATCAGCTGGTGGGAAGCAGAGGATTTAGCTTCTACCCTGGTCTGCTGACAAGCCATCCCCCTGCAGAGAATCATGGAACACCTCAGGCCTGAAGACAGATTGTCATCCCTACCCTTTCAGCACATGCCCTCACTAGCCCCCTCCTCCATCAGGTACTGGCACCTGTGGTTGGCTACTTCAGCCCCAGGTAGTCAAGAAGGAGTTTCTTTTTTTTGGTCCTCAGAGGGACCCTCTGATGCAGGACCTACAGGCAGATGCTACCACCCCAGCCTACATGGTGGTCTATGTTCCCTCTGCCCACTGCAGGGTCAGGGAGACAGCATGGCTTGTGCCTGTGGGCATTCAGGCTCTTCTAGCTTGTCCTCCAGCACACACCATCCTGGTTTGCAAGAGATACTCAAAGTAAGATGTCAATGCCTCATGCTGAAACGCTTCTGTTACCACACTACTCCACTGATTAACTGGATTCCCAGTCCAGCTCCTAAGGGCAATCAATCACATGGGTATGAAGAAGGCCTCCAGCCATAAGTGCTTCATCACAAATCACTTCTCTCCCAAAGCCAAATACATTGTGACCTGCAAAAGTCTCTGACTGATCCTCCTCTCTTCCCTAGCAAGGTCAGATTATTCAGACTCAACATTTGCAAGTCACCTTAATTACCTACCCTCAGTTTCCTTGCCAGGACCATGACCCTTTGTGATCTACTCTTTGTCCTTTGCTGTCAGCCCCTGCCTTGCTGGTCCCCACTCTCCCCTAGCTGGCTGTTTCCACCCATGTGCTGGAGGCCCAGCATTATTAGTCTTTCCTTAACAAGGCCTCAGCTGGCTGAATGCTGAACTGGGATACGAAACACCTCAGCTGTATAAAAATTATGCTATATCTGAGCTGGGATCCTCTGTACATTATTCACCTGATGTAAAGCCTTGGAAGTCAAAAGTTCATGCATTTCATGGGGTGTGAGCCCCTCCATCCTCTCCCAGTGGCATGTGTGGCGCCTTGGGAGAGGCTGCCAGATACACCAGACACCATTTCACAACCTTAAGTCTGCACTGGGAGGGCTGCCAGCCTCCTAGTGCTGCTGAGCTACTGGTGCCATGTGCAGCCAGGCTCCTCCATCCTTCCCACTCACCATCTGTCCTGCCCATTTGAGGCACTTTTCTTCCTTGTTTTTATGGCTGCAGAGATGTGCTGTGGGCAGAACAGACAGCACTCAGCGAGGAGCTGACATGAGTGGCTGTCAGAGGCAGTCTTGACCCCTGACCTGCCTTGTGTGGTGCTGTTGGCAGAGACCTGTCTGGCTCTGCTGCAGCTGTAATGCATCTATCCCCACTGTAACACATCATCGGCTCTTCTGCGCAGTGCTGCTTAAATTAAGCTACCCTGTTAAGAGTTTTGGGGAGTTGACAAAGCTGTTACAGCAACTGTGACCTCAAAAAGTTTCACTATGTGCTATTTTTAACTTGACAGGTCTTAAGCTCAGAGGAATACGATGAATGACTTGAGTCTGAAAGTGAATTATATTTTCCATGATTAGAACTTAAAAACTAATTACCTGCTTAACTGTGCTTTTCCAAAAAGTAGAACTCCTACTCTAAGTGAAAACTCAGATACAGCCTTATCTACAGTGTCATGACAGTGTCACTGTAGGGCCTACAGTATTGATGATAGCTCAGCAGTCAACTGATGTCGATAGCTCTTAGTGTCAACTCATGACCGTGTGCCAAGACACACCTAGAAATAAGCCCTACTCACTGTGGATGGACCATTTGGGGATATTTCACTCCTTTTATTCCCTGTTTCCACCATGTCCTTGGTCACTGGCAATGATTTGATTTTCTTCCAAGGCATAGAAACACATAAGAGGAAATAAAGTGCTCCATTCCCAAGGAGAAGATACCTCCTACCTCACTTCTTGCAATTACTTGCACTGATTGAAATGCATCCTTGGTATCCACACTTCCCTTCTTGAGGGAGACCATCATCTAGGGTCTGTGAAGTGAGAAAGGAAGAACAAGGGGAGTATTTGGAAGTTCAAAAAAGTGTGCAGATTCGTTGTTTTTCTGCTGGTATGAAGTGACTGTCTCTTTACCTGAAAGAACAGCATTAGGAACCAGGTCTGAAGGGGACCTACCACCAAGTCACCTAGTCTGTCCCTTTTCCACGAGGCAACATCTGACATACTTAACAGCTATTTGTCTCAATTGTCCCTATAACCCTCCAGTGTCAGACCTCCACGAGCTCTCCAGTTGCTCCAGCTCAGTACTTCACTGAGAAAATTCCCTTGCTGTCAGGATTGAGAAAGTCAGCCAGGAAGAGCAACTCACTTCAGTCTCAGCCTTGGTGGTGAGGAGCACTCTGTCTTGGAGAGCACAGAAGTCTCTGCCTGTAGAAGTCCACACAGGTGGAGCCAAGGCCGCCCTTCAGAGCTCAGATACATTTATTTGATATTTCTTATCTTTTTTTAAACCCTTGACAGTTTCTCATGTGAAGTGGAGAAGACAGCTAACTACAGGGCACAAAGAACAGACACGTGATCAGAAGATAAAGCGGGACAATGGAAAGAACAAAAGCAGATAAAAAGATGAGATGTTTCAGCATGGATATTCTTATGACAGAATCTGCAATGCAAATACTGCCTGGAACTGCAAGATCATGAAAAAAAGCTTTCCAGTTCCCCAGATGCCACTCTTGCTGGACTTTTTCTTTTGTCTCTACAAGGGAAGTCACCTGGAACAAGGAATGAGGAGCAGTCCTTGGTTTATACCTATGCAATAAACCAAGGGCAAGAGGGGAAGAAAGGGGCTTGTCCTATTTGACCCTCACCCAAGAGGAGGGTCACCTCATGCACTGCCTGAAAAAATAGCTGTTTGGTCAATCATACTCACTTGGGATGGTGACAGCCTTCCACCAGGCTAATCACCAGCCATCATTTAGAGGATTAGCTGAGCAGGTCTTTTGCATGAGGTTTGGAACAGCTAAGGGGAAGGAAGAGCAAAGCTTCCCTAGGAATCATGTCTCACATTTTCTACCCTCCTCTGGAAGTGCCTGTTAGGTGAGTGCCCTGTGCAGCTTTTGAAGGGGTAGGTTTACATGGGAAATAGCCCCTCACTGGAGATTGATACCCAATGATCTTTCCTCAACTTTTGCCTAAAAGGTGATGGGGAACGTTAACCTCAACCACAGCCCCTGTGTCCTCCCTTTTCTCCATCCCCTGCACCTGGGTTTGTTGCACTTGTGCATAAAAGCCTTGGGAATGACAAGCCTCTAGAGGAAGAGGAGGATGCCACAGAGGCAGCAGGGTGCAAATGGGCTCCTGCAGATATTCAAGGGAGCAGAGTTCATCAGACAATGGAGAACTACTCATGAGGAAAGGGCACCTACAGCAGACCTGATAAATCTGAAAGGGTTGTCAGTTTCGCTGCCTCTACCACCTGTCTTCCACCTGGGTACAACTCAGCCCATAGATGGGACAACTTAAAGCTAACCAGCCTAAGATATTAAGGGCTTTATGCCTGGTGTTTTCAATGCCATAAGATAAGCCTTGACAAATAAATGTTGGGGGAAACGGTTAAAAAAACTAGAGAACTAAATGGAGTCAATCCCTCAAGTAGAGGGTGTCTCTTCAGTGGCACACTTTAAGGGAAAGGTCCCAGCTATCTTTTGACCTGACAGTCTCTAAAGCTGTAACCTGCGAACAAACACTATGTTTCCTTAACTTTTAACACCCCTTTGGTGCTGGTGTGACCACAAGCAGCACTTTTCAAATCAGCTCCTGTTGCATTTCCCAGTGGCAGTAAGAGGCAAATGAAGCAGTTTTAAGTGGCCTCTCTCGTCTGTAACATCTCCATCAGAGAGCTGATGACCATGGATTTCAGGAACATTGACCCATGAGGTTTTTCCTTTTATTTAAATGACTTCACTGTTTAGATTACATCATTCTCAATTAAAGTTCTTCAACATAGAAGAGAAGATAAAACCAGCCATGGACAAGTGCTGTTTGACTCTGCCAGAACAGACAATACAAATATGTATTTCAAAATGTCGGATGGCTGTTGCTTTCAGTTTTCTTCAGTGATTACTTGACTTTGGAAGCAAATAAATGATGTTTGCACTCACCAGCTTTGCTTTCCTGAAAAAAACCAAAACCAAACGGAAAACCCCCCACAAAACAAAACCTTGATTTCCAACTAAGTTTTAAATATCAAGGCCATTTCCCAATTGGGTTGTAAATTAGCAGTAATGCAGAAAGTCACAATCAACACTTCAGTGCAGGTGTAGATTGCCAGAGTAATGACAAGAAAAATAGGAGACCATTGCTTAACCAGGGCAGTACATAGCAGCAGGTTCTGCGGTTTCAGAGAGGAAAGTAAAGGCAAGTATGTCCAGAGATCCAATCTACTGCAATAACTGCTGAAACATTTGCAAAAACACATCCTTTACATTTCCTCCCCAGAAATGTCTTGATTCCTTTTCAGGAGAGTTGATGGGATGGTAGAATTCTACACTAATACCAAAAGCACGCCTGTTCCAGGTCACCCAGCTCAAGCAATCAATATCTCAGTAGAAAAAACCCAAACCAGAATACTGGCAGGTAACCTGAGGACTTGCTCTGACATTCAGCAAAGTCAGCAGTCCTTGGTAGAAGAGGACAAGGGCCATCTCACTCCTTCACTTTCTTTCAGACACTCTCTGTTAATAACTCAGGGTTGTATCTCACATTGATTTATTATTCAACAAAGGCAATTTTCAGTTATTGTTACCATTTAGGTCCATGCATTTGATCTAAGTGAAATCCATAGGCTGAACAGAGAAGCCCATGAGATGCCATTTAATATCAATACTGGGCATTTACATGCAACTGCAGGTCCATGTGCAAAAAGTCTATTTACATGGTGGTGGGGAAAGCACAAGGAAAAGACCAGTGTTGCAGGACTGCAGTGTTAAAGTATCACTGTCACAGGCGTTTGAGATACAGACTCAAATGTGCAAATGTTTGTGTTGGAACTGAAGAAAAACTGAGAACAGGATGAGTGAAGCAAGATATAATGTGCTTAGCAGAGAGATCAAGTGCTTTCGTGTCTCAAAATGACTTAGATGTTTTTATGGTGGACTTAATATATTGGAAAACCTTCAGTAGCTCCTAGTCCAAGACCAAATAAATCAAAAAATCTCTTCCAGCATTAACCATCTATTGATCTTCTGCAAGGCTGTAATTACATTGAGGAGCTCTACTGCTGGAAGAGCAGCTGTATCCTGGATCCAGTCACAGCTCTTCGTGATGAACTGTGTCGCAGGTGTTTAAAAAGCATTTGAACAGAAGAAAATCCTAATTTTCACCTGTGGAGGACAGTTTTTCAACCTGAGCTGCAAAGTCAATTTTCAATTAAAGGTGATTTTAAAACTGCTGTTTGGTTTTAACCTAAGTATACTGCAGCATCACATAGGCTTTGTTGAGACTACTGGATTTTGACTACAGGATTATGAGACTGTTGATGAACCATGGGATCTGTTAACAAAAGCAGACTAACTGCACACAGTAACGTTCCAGGGTTGCTTTCACTTCTGTTTTCAGTCTTCTCTGACTGCTTTAAGGCTGCTCTCTGTATTCCTGGGAGCTTGTACATTTGTTTTAAACTCCACATTATAAAGTTCACTCATTTCCATAATCCTCACATGGATTACACATTGTAAATGGCAGACCTGTCAAAACTGTTGGAAGCAAAGGCTACATTAGGCACAGAAGAAAATCCCAGGCATTTCTAAAATTGGACAACTTGCTGTCCCAAGCGTGCAGGATTGCATACGCATTGTTACCTACAGTCACACAGCCCTGCAGTTCTGTCTGGCCAATACCTTGTGGCTCAGAATTCTGTGTCAACACCCAGACACATCCATCATTACCTCTCTATGACGTGCAAGGTCAAAGCAAGCGCTTCACAGATGATCTGAAGAAACATATAAGCTGTACTTTCTTCACTTTTTTTTTTTTTTTTAATTGCAGATTGAGCAATAAGAGTGCCTAGGCCTCCAGGGAAAAGGAGAGGCATGACCTCCTGCTTTGCCCCCTAACACCTGAAAGACACAGATCCCCAGGATGCAAACCCCTTCTCACGCTCAGTATGCTCCTCCGGCCACTTCCACCAGTGCCTCGCAAAGCTGTAGCCTTCTTGACCATTTCACAGGTCCCAGGGAAGTGGGAGACTCTCTTAGGCCAAAGACCACGGGGCTCAAGTAGCCAAACCTGCGCTGGGCTGGCCCGCTGTCCCCCGCTCTGCATCGTTTCGGTGCAGAGCCGCTGGCCGAGCCGCCGCCCGGAGCCCGGCAGCAGCCACGGCTGGAAGCC
>VXAU01004626.1:0-11906 GCA_013399695.1 Formicarius rufipectus | reverse complement strand
CCCGGCTCCCTCCACCATCCCAGCCAGGCGGGCAGGGAGGGACGGAGGGAGGCGGCGGAGGGGAGGAGAGAAAGACGAGGCGGAGTGGGGGGTGTCCTGCCGTTCCCGGCCCCTCAGGTGGGCAGGCGAGAGCCCGGCGGCTCCCGACGCGGCTCTGCGGGCGGCTGGGAGCTGCGGGGTGCGTCCCACCATTCCCGGGGGACGACCTCCTAGCCCCTACCCTTTTTAGGGCGTCCCCTCCTATCCCCTTTTCGGGGAGAGCTTCGCTGCCCCCCTCCCCGGGTGCGCCCCGCCCCGCCGAGATGCGCCCCCGCCGCTGGCCATCCCCCTCTCAGAGCATCTTCAACGCCGCCTCCGCCGTCCGCTGCGCAGCTCCAGCACTTCTCCCGCTTTCCCTCAGAACCCGCGTTTTGCCCGGGCTGACGGCGGTACGCGGCCCGGCAGCATCTGCAGGAGAAGGAGAAGGCGGAGGAGGAAGACTGCCCAGGGGAAGCGCGCCCGCACGGCGCAGCCAGACAAACTTGCCCGGTGCGGCGGGGCGATGCCCCGCTCCCCTCCCTGGTCACTGGACGCGCTCACGGGGGGCAGAGGGCTGCGTTGCCGGGACGGAGCCCCGGGGCTGACCCAGCACCGCGGCCCGACTGCACACTTCCACCTCCTCTTCCCCGGAGGAGTAGCTAGCACAGGAAATGGAGGCACCCAGCTGCTTCTGCACCTTTCTACCCTCCTTGCGGCCTCAACCTCTCCTGTGGTTGCCTCCTTCGCAGGTGTCCCCCACATTTGTAGTCTCTTGCAAACTCCCTGCACTCTCAATATTTCTTTCTCCTGCCTGCATCCTGTGCTTAGCGCACCCAGTCATGATAGGCTCTTCTGCTGATCCGGACTGGTGTACTGCACCATCCTACCTTGGCATGTTTGCTTCATGTTTCATTACAATCTTGTGAGGCTCATTTCATTTGATCCATTTCTCTCCCTGTGCCCTAGAGCGGCATATATTTTAAATCCTTCTTAAAAATTGTGGAAACAGGCAATTGAACACTCTTTAAGCATCAACCTTCACTTTAATATTCGTACCTCAACTGCTGCCACAACATGCATGCTGCTTTTTCATGCATGCTGGAAAACTCCAGTCTGGTTTCAAGGAACTCAGGCTGCGTAAGAGATTGATTAGAAGGACTGTAAAGCAGGGAATGATGCTTGCTGTGTGAACGCATAGAGAAAAAAAGACCCCAACCTGGGATTTTCTAGAAGTTGGGCTCTGCTAAATCTGAATTTTAGGATATTCATTGCATTGGACAACTCTTGGCTGATGCCAGATGGAGAAACCTACCCACTTCTGGAGGTGCAGGATGTCCGTGAGAGACAACTGACAAACTCCCTTTGCCTCATGTGTCCCTGGTTCGCACTGCAGTGCAGCTACTACCACTGTAGCTACAGGTCTGTGTGCCTTGTCCTTGCCTAATGACAACTCCTCCTGGCAGGAATGGCATTTGTTTGGCTGCACCCAATATATATGCACAGAGTAGTCTGGCTTTTGTTTCTCTCAGCCCTGGAGAAGAGCTGTCAGATGTACAGTGGAAGGTGATACAACACAGGTTTATAAACCACACGAAAATGCACACCTAAAACACTTAATTTCCTTTCTGTAAGTGGTACAATGCACAATGATGTCTGGAGGATAAGACAGTCAGCAGATGGGTAGGGAGTAGGTCACATCTGGGACACAAGAAAGAGCCAAAAAGAATGCATAAGGAGTGTCTGTGAACCAGCATGATCTACATGGGAAGAGAGATATTAAAACTGTTCTGCTTGATCAGCTCACGTATGTTTGTCTAAATGGTTTCAGTGACCTTATATATGCTATGAAATGGGTGCTGGGACACGATGAAGTGTTGTGATTAGAGGGGAAATGTGCCAAGCCAGAAAACTGTGCACTGAGAAATCAGGGCTGGACTTTATATTTTGGCCAAATTTCTACTTGTAGAGAATGTTAAAAAGCCACATTTAAGGGCAACACGAAGGAAGGTAGAAGAAATGTGCTTTGGTGTATCACAAGACAGCTGTGAAGAAACGTCCCTGTTCAGTAAGGAAAAGGATTGACAGTTTTCTGAATCTGGAGGCACCATTTGTACAGGCAGCACGGAGAGGCTGTGCACCAGAAAGGTGTCAGCTTGGCAAGCCATGCAGTCCAGAAATAAGGGCATCAAATTGAAAAGCTGAGTCAGACAAGGACAGAAAACAAAGACCTGGCAGAGCTCAGCCTGTCAGATTTGTCTGCCATCCCAGTCCAAGTAGTCACCTTTATCTAATAAACACATCTAATACCCACTGGGCTTTGGGGCTGCCTGAACAGCTTCATGAATTTATTTTCATTTCCTCAGACACTCTGTTTTTGATGTTGAATAAACTGCAATTTATTTCATCTAAACCAATCCTGACTGTTGCTTGGCTAACAACTGCAAGCAGTCACAAGGACTGACTAATTGGCCCTTCTACCATTAAGAGATGAAGTTGCCTCTGAGGATATGTAGCCTCCAGCTGAATTCAGGCTTTCAATCTGAGAGGCATATGCATATACATCTTCTCACCTGCAACAGACAGAATTCTGCTGGTACCTGAAGCCAAAACATGGGAAAAAAAGCCTAGAGATGAAAGAGATCTGGAGAAGGGAAAATGAAGGTTGCTATCCCTGAGATTTAAGCTTTGGAAATGTCAACTCTCACCAGGTGCCTTTATTTCCACCTCTCTAGCTCCAGATTCAAGGTATCAATCTCTCTTATCAAGGTCATCTTTGCAACTTGAAGGAACTTGGTAAAAAAGGAAGCTTGAACTCCACAGAGTATTGCAAAATCTATGCAAAGCTCATTTTTTAATTTCAGAAATGCAGAGGATCAGTGTCATTGGTATGAGATGCCTAAAGGGGCTATTTTTGTTCTTTTGGAGCTCTCTATTCTAAGACAGATTAATTATGAATATTTATGTGTATAGCACCAAAAATGTGACAAGCAGTTTGCAGGCTGGCTTGCAAAATATGTATACCATATTGCAAAAATTAGCTCTGGGCTTCTTGCCTGGTCAGTCTTTCTAAACAGAAAGAAATGAACAGAGACAACATGCATTGTTGCCTCTATTCAGAGCAAGCAGAAACTGGTGCAATCAGGAACTGCAGTTTGTGTACTTTAAGATCAGCACCCTGTCATTCAGAGTGTGCTACTGTTAAAACGTTGATAATCCTTTCTCTGAGCTCAGCTGGGTTGTTGCACTGACTTAGCAGGCAGAATTTTGCTCTGCTGTTTAGTGAGAGATGGCATTTGAGCTAAATTTGCAAAGATCTGGTACCATTTTTAAGATATACCTGGAAACCTGGTGTCTGTCTTTAAGATGAAACAGCTATCAAGATATTGAGCATTTCTGGCCACCAAAACTTGCAGAGAGAAAAATGAAGCCTTGAAAGAGAAAAATAAATACTTTTGTTCAGGGGAGAATCCTACCAGGAAAATTGCAGTGTGAGAGCTTCAAATTACTGCTCTGTTGCTCCAAAAAGTAGCATAAATTAATATATGCTATTAAGGAACTGCCACATACTGCTGCAAAGCTGATGGAAAGACTATTTCCAGTACACATAGTTTGTTAGTTGTCTTGTGCAAATAGGCATATTGGAAGAGAGGAGCTATTGCTAAATATAAACTGTCATGCTGTTCTACAACTTTTGTGCGCTGCTAAAGAACTATGCAGACTATCTGTAAGAAGCAAGTGCAGTGATTTCAACAGCCTTTCAATCAGGCTTTTAATATTAAAAAAAAGTGTATTCCTAGTTAAAAATAAGTTCTGCCTTTTTTATATTACAAAATCAAATGTCTATTGGAGTAGCAAGCATTGTATCTATTGTATCTATTTATGAGTCTCTGTAATCCAATACATGTCTATTATCTTTTGCAAAGCCTGTAAAGAGAGAACACTGAGTTGCTTCAATATTAACACTTAGTACAATATTTGTGAATCAAATTGTGGATATATCAAAAGAGAATCTGTCTGGACCATTCACAAAATGAGCTTTGATATCCTTTTAGTAAGTAAAAAGCTGAAGGGAGACATCAATAATTTATTAGCACTTGGATTACATTCTCCAGTGCTTGTAGTTTGCTGCCTTCTTGGATGAAAAGAGGACAAAGGGAATAAAGTCTCTTAGGCCGTAAAGTCTTTGCATACTCTAATCTGTTGATGCTGACAAAGGACACCTTATTTTGAGGGGCATTTTGGCTCTCAGGATCATAGTTCTGGGGACCTCAGTGGGATGAACCACCAGCCTGTTGTCCTGTGATGCCTTTCCAATTACCAGCATGAAATGAGCCATGTGGTATTGGTACCACCCTGGCACAGAGGCGCCCCTGGTGTAAACAGCGGGCTTGGTGCCCTGAGAGGCCTGGTCTAGAACAGTAAATGTACAAAACCTCTGGGGACCTGACCTGGCTGGGTGATACACATGCAGACATGAGGTCCAAGACAAGGACAATCTCTAGAGGAGTGGAATGCTCCTCATTCATTGTCACCTTCTGCCATTGTCATCTCCTGGCACTGCTCATTGTATTTCTTAGTCCATCTCTACACTCCATATTTTTTCTTCCATTCTGTCTCCCTCCTGTTCTCTTAGATGGCCCTGCCCTGTCTCCAGGTCTCTCCTGGGCCAGTGACAGCTATTCCCAATCTTTAGGCTATGTAATACTGCCACATCGCACAGATATACCAGAATTTGCACTGACATTAGCTCTTTCCTTTCAGAATGAAATGTTCTCTCTTCTCATCTGTTCCTCTGTCCTCTTTCTTTCAAATTTGGCAGCTGTCTCTGATTTGTCTATTTTCCTTGTCTTGCTCCTTTTGATGTGCTATTTCCAATACCTGATCACCATTCCCCACAATTTAGTTGCCAGCTTTTTCAACCTTTAAACTCTGAGAAACCTTTCTTAGTTCTTTCCCTATCACTGTCATCAAGAACTTCATCTTGCTTTACAGCATTCTCTTGAGTCATTCCCAAGAAACATTTAGGAATAAGCAAAGGCTATTCCTCTGCTGTTTTGGAGCAGAATCCAACCTCTCTTTTCTTCTACTTCACCAACCCCCACTGAGAGAAACCAAACAGTCTTTGGTCTTACTTACCTCAGTCCCAGGTAAGAAATGAGGAGCCATGGACAACATGAGGGACCCAGACTTGCCTCTGCCCTTCTTTGTGCACTGGGTTTTTGTTTTCTGCAGGGGCTAATACTTCCTATTCCATGTATGCTGAACAGACCTGCACAAAATTGGACAGATGCTCTGAGAGATGGGCAGCAGCAAAAGGTCATGTCTGTGATAGTTCACCATCATCCTCTGAGGCTGATACTTGCTGCTCATGTCTCTGCTTTTAGTGGACTTGGTGGCTCAGCCTAATGTTAGCCAGATTTTGTCCACAAACTGCTTTGGAGAAAATGAGGACAACATTCTTTTTACAAATACTGTAAAGTCATCTCAGTTTTAATGGGGTGCTATGGACAATCATGAGAGATTTGAGCCCCCACATTCTCTATCCACAGCAGTAAATGGCTTTGTAAAATAAAAGGAATAGCAATGCAAAAATCTGTTCACAATATTTTGTTACCTTATATAGGAAAGAGAGGTCCTTAGACACAGTGGATGATCAGAGAAGCAATCCTAGGCTAAGATAATCATCAACAGCAACAGGCACCAAGATATCACATGTATGGCTGGAAGATGAGCAAATATCTTTCATCCTTATGAGGAAATCTCTGACTATCGCAGGGCTTGGCCAACTTCATTCCCAAATTGAACTCAGAAGCCCAAATCTATCCATTGACCTCCATAGTTCATAATTTCTGATGCAGAACAGCCATCTGGGCAGTGCCATTCTAGAGCCAAGTCAATAATTTGGTGAGTTCCCATCATCTTCCCATGGGAAGAAAGCTGGGTGGTTGCTGCTGCTGTGTGTCTAGAAGGCAGCCTGCCAGAACTCAAAGCTGCTGTCCAGTGCCAAACAGACTTTTAAAAAGCACGGCCCTAAGTGACAAACCCAAAGGAAAAGGTGCATACATGCACCTGAGCAACAAATGCTCCCACCCAGTGACACTGAGCAAGAACTAGAGTGATCTCTTCTATTTCTCCTGTGCTGCTAAAGAAAAGGGCTTTTAAATGTTGGCTTTGCTAATGATATTGCTTACCACTAACAGGAGGAGGAGTTCTCTGCCAGAGAACTGACCAGTTTTTCTCTGGTCACTGTCATCTTTGCTCCTGATTTAGGCAGCTGTCATGAGAGATCACAATAGCTATAAATAACTCTGAAAATAAATCTTTAAAAATCCCACAACACTGAAGAGAGCTGGTTGTCAGGCAAATCATAAGCATAAGAGAATACTCTAGAAGGATGCTTACATGTCAGTCTGGTAGAAAAGAGTGAACAGGTAAAGGTTTCTCATCACTTCTATCACCAAATACCATCAGTGAGGGAACAGTCCTGCCCTGGTGCCAAGCATACACCAAATCACACAAGCACCAGGTCTCTGGAAATACAGGGTACAAGGTTCCCATACTGTGGAAGACTGGAAAAGTAATTTCTTCTGTTTATGTGGTGGCAACAGAGTTCAAAAGTGACCCAGCATTATGTACCAGTGCCATACCTAGGCATTAGATACAGTTCTGGTAGCTTCCTTAGAATACCTCTCTTCCAGCTGTCTCTTCCAATTGGCTGTGCTCTCCTTTTAGACAGTTGTTTCTCATCAGGCTGCTTGTCTTTGCCTACCAGAAAGCTGAATGAAGCAGCATGTTGCTACTTGAAAAACAGAAGCACACACCATCAGGATGCTCCTCTAGGAACTCAGTTTTTCATGTCATTCTCAAGGATATGGGAATGAGCTCTGGCCTCATAAAGACTCATGGACAAGTACTGATGAAGACGTGGCACAACTAACCATCACAGCCCTTTACATTTCCAAATATGAAGGTGAAAATCCAGTTCTGGGTGACTGCAGTTAGTTCTGCCAGATCACTTAAACCACCAGGACATCATGATCATCTCTGTTAAAAACTCTTGGCAGATCTAGCTGTATTAGCACAGCTATTTAGTTAAGTACTTCAGGCTTGGGTCCACTGGCAGTAGGAGCCAGCTGCTGTACATGCATCTCAACTGAAAATTCATAGAATGCTTTGGGCTGGAAGGGATTTTAAAGATAACTTAGTCCAATCCTCCCGCTATGGGCAGAGACACCTTCCACTAGACCAGGTTCATCCTCATCCAACCTGGCCATGAACACTTCCAGGGATGGGGCATCCACAGCTTCTCTGGGCAACCCATTCCACGCACCACTCTCATAGTGAGTAATTTCTTTCTAGTATCTAATCTAAACATACCTTCTGTCAGTTTAAAGCCATCTTCCCTTGTCCTGGTACTACCCGCCCTTGCAAAAGTCTTCTCCAACTCTCTTTTAAGCCCTGATCAGGTACTGGAAGGCTACTATGTCTTCCCAGAGCCTTCCATTCACTGGACTGAACAACACCAACTCTCTCAGCCTGTCTTCCTAGGAGAGTTGCTCCAGCTCTTTGATCACTTTTGTGGTTCTCCTGTGAACTAATTTCAGTTGTTCTGGGTCCACATTAAGCTCCCTAAAGTAAGAACATTGCAGAGATCATGCTTTTCATTCACAGGGTGTAAGAGTTGAAGCCTGGGAGAGGTGAGCTTCCCATGGCCCTCCTTTCAGTATATATTCTGATTAGTGTAGATGGGTTTTGGATAAAGCACATGCATATCCACTTTCATCCTGTTCAGGTGCAAAAGTACAAGGTTTTCTCCATAATACAACGGTAAGTAATCTGAAAAGAAGAAAGGAACAAATCCTGAATGCCAGCAAAAGGGACAGTTCTTGAGGAGATTTGCCATGGAGGATAATCATCTGACTGTACGCAGTGCTTTATACTGTCTCAAATTGCATGAAATCTCAGACTTAGCACTTTGACAGGCTTCCTTTAGAATCTATGAGTGGATTTGAATGCATCAACTGTGTCACTCAGATTTTGTCAGATAGATCCCACAGAAGCAGCCATGGGAGACACTGTCCTCAGCCAAGAGAAGCTGGGTTTCAGAAATGTTGCTTTCCTAAATGATAACAGGGGCCGAGGTCATCATCAGGCAGGGTCAGCTCAGCGACCAATTTTCATTTAAGCCTTCTGTGAAGCAAGCAGTGACTGTTAATGACAACACATTCACCATCTGTGCAAACACAGATTTTCACCTGCAATACTCTATAGAGGCAGTGTCTGAGTGACCTGACTTGAGAAATACATTTGCTTGAATGTCGATTCTAACTTCCACAGCAGTCTGTTCTTTGGAGTCCCAGCTGTGGAGTGACTCACTTTCAACTGGGCTTTATTTCAATGTTGTAATGAGGGGAGGAAAACCTAGTGTGATAGGGATAAAATATATAGACTGAGCAGGAAATATCTTTATTTGCTGAAGAAGTATGTTATTTCAGGATATTTTCATCTAGTCTGATAAAAATGGCATTTCTATAGAAACAACTGATGAAACAAACAACAAAGAGGAAATACCATGCTAACTGTCAAAAGCCAACATAATGCTTGGCAGATGCATTACTAGACATGAGTAAATACTCTGCTGCTTTGGGCTTTTAAAATATGCAATTCTTCCCCCTCATTTACATGGTTAAGTCAACTCACATCAAACATGGATGTGTGCTTTTTACTGGTGAACAAGTAGGGCTTTGATGTAAAATATCTCTGCTTCACCTCGTCCCAGCAGCCTTTACTCAGTGAGGTCTTGTTGTCTCAGAGTGCTAGGATTCCACCCCAAAAGTACATCAGAACTGCAGAGAGTCAGTCAAGACTCTATGGGTGGATCTTTGAGGATATCTGGACACACACATTGTCTCTGCTCAGCTATCATGTTCTCCCACCAGCAGGAAGGCTGCCATTGCTTGGTCCCAAGCGAGTTTTGGTCTCATGTATGCACATTTCTTTGAGAACATGTGTAGTTTCTCTACTACCACAGAGTGTCACGATGTGCTGTGCATGACACTGCTGTGTGCAAGTCCATTCTCTGCTGCCTCAGGGCTTTCACTCTTCCAGATGGATTCCTGTAGACAGTGTTATTGTGCAGTGCATCCACTGCTTGAGGCACGATATATTGCCATTCCTTCTGAGATCATAGTGTAGTTCTCTGCAGAGTTAAACCTTTAGCATAGGTGACAACTTACTGCTGAACATTGTGTCCTACCAGACTCAACTCTTTTTTACAAAGACTGCAAAATTAATAGCTACAGATCATAGCATATGAACTGTACCAACCATGTTATAGCACAGACTACAGAACTGACCAAAACCCCACCAAAAACGACCCAAGAGGTTTTGGAGATGACCACATGGAAACCACTTCGTAACAAAACAGTGAACCAATGAAGAGCAAGAAGACCCCAGACTGTAAAATTACTATTGATCCAGGCTGTTGTGTGAGGGATGAGTTTAGATTGTAATTGCCATGGGGGTCCCTCTTCTGAAGCACGTGGCTTGAGCTACCAGATAGAGTGACTGACCCATGCTAATAAATCTGATGGAGATGAGAGCTTACTGCCAAAAATTTCCTTAACAAAAGGGAACACAAGTAAGACTTGTATCTTGGACCAATCCCTTATTATCATTTGTTTTCCCTTCCCCAGCAGATCTGTGTGCTGCCCAACACCCTGCTTTCCAGCTGGTCTGTTCTTAACTTCAGTTTCTGTCTTCTGGCAACAAACCGCCAAGATTATCTTCTTCTGTGGTCACCTGCTTTTTAGACAACTCATCCTGATATTTATCATCTCTGCAACATAGATAATACTGTTGCATTTACAGATTTACCCTTTCTAATTCCACCAAGGCCACTGCCATATTGTCTTTGTTGTTCTGATCCCTTCCCAGTTATAAACCACAGAGAAAGCATTTGGCTGTAGGCTCTCAAGCTTCTCCCTCCTGTGGGAGATCAAAATCATGTTCCAGGTCATGTGAAACTATTTGCTAGTGGCAAGCTAGGGAAGAAGGGGATAAAGAGGATGGTCAGGGCTTATGAGAAGACTGATGATCTTTTAAAATCTCATAAAGTAGCTCCTGTTGAGTGAGGAATGCTTGAGATCACCTCCAAAGACTCTTAGCGATGCTCTGGTGGGAATTTCGTTGCTACAATTGCTTAGCAGATCTGTGCAAGTGTGTTGATACCTATAATTTATAGGATAAATATGAAGACACACAAGCATGATTTATTGATAGAGCATGCGCTATATATAGTGCCTTTAACTGTATTATTAAAACCAAAGGTAAATAATTAATGGAATGAAGAAAAGATACATAGAACTCTGGCAATTTTGATGGGAAGCATTCGTGTCTTGTGGTGATTAAAATTGGATGTATTCTGAGTATATTTTATGTCTCTCTGGCCAAAAAAGATTATTTCCTCATTTCAGTTGCATGCTGAGAGACACCGCGCGTGGCCGCAGAAGCTGTGCAGCCTGCGTGGGAGCAACCAGGGAGGGGAAATGCTTATGGCCGTCAGGCTTGAACCCCACCCCACACCCCAGACAGGATTACTGTCTGTGAGTGCTGACCACTTCTGTCTGGTTGACCTTCAGAGGACTTTCAGGTGAGGTATAACTCAAATACCACGTGTTGGTTCTGTAAAATTCAGTGCTGACCATTCCCATGACAAGTATTACAGAAAGGCACAGGCTGGCTTCAGCAACCACTGCCAAGGCTCCCTGCCTTACTGTCCAGGTAGGAGAACTCAAATGTGTCCATGAGGTCCACAGAGAATCATTCCTAAGTTCAGCCACAGCAAAGTCTTGAAGTGTGAGAGAGAGACTTTATACTCATAGCGCTGCATCTGCCAAACCCTTTTGTAAAATCAGTGGTGCTCTTTTGTGTGGCCTGATGAACAGTGCAAAAATTAAAACATCAGTTTCATGTTTTGCTTCAAGTAGAGGCACAATCCATTGATTTCAATAGATTTTGGAGCAGAGAAGCACAAAAAGCCAACAAGATGCCAAAGGACATATCAAACTTCCCACTTTGGTCAGCTAGATCTGTGGTAGCAATGTGTTTCACAGACAAAGGATTAGAAACTGGTGCTCCTGAGGTTTAACTGCAAGGAACTTGAACAATTATTTCAAAGTGTTTTCTGCATCCCAGAGTAATGTAAATTTGGAATGGCAATGGCAAGTGGCAGATGGTGGTAGGGTAACAGTTGTTTTCAGTGAAATGGAGAATTTGACACCACATTTCTGTGTAGTCACTGCTATTCCTGAACTATGGTTGACTTTTGTATGATTCCAGTTTCTTTATGGAGTGCAAAGCAGAGCTCCACCAGCTGATGAACTGCAGTTTGGCAGGGCTGCAACTCAGATGCACTCCAAACACTCTCAAGGCTCCTGAGAATCTCCAAATGTAATTAAGAGCACATCTATTTATTCTTCCTGCTAGGCACATCTATAAGCACTAGATGGAACAGCAGGAACTGTTCAAATACCTCTGCCAGAATCAGATAGTGGAAATATGTCTGATAATAAGGTAAGAATTCTGATCACTCTTGGCTATGTAATAATGGTGCATCTTCAAGTAATTTTGGTGATTCCTACTTTAAGAAGAGCTCAGTGACCTGAAATAGTGCAGTTGTCAGCTTTACCATCTCAGGAACATGGCTGCTCATCAGACAATATGAAGCTGAGGGAGATGTGTTCTGCCCAGCATTTAAAAAAATTAAAATTTTCCTTTCAATTTTTTACAAGTTAATCATGGCCCTATTTCCCTGACACTGCAGTTAAGGCTGGCTGTTGGCTGACATGAAGGTCTATCTTAATTTCTATAGATTTAAGTGCTTTCAA
>VXAU01004625.1:47316-83196 GCA_013399695.1 Formicarius rufipectus | reverse complement strand
CCCTCCTTCTCCTCCTCCTGCTCCCACCTTGGGCTCTGTGTTGTTCTCCCATGGCTGCAATTCCCAACTGCCCCACACTCCTCAATTCTTCCCTCTGTGATCCCAGAGCTGCCACTGGGATCCTTCATTGGCTCCACTGTGGCCACCAGCAGGAGGTCCCTCCTGGCCCTGGCTGTCCTTGGCTCCACAGCACAGGGGGAGCTTCTGGCAGCTGCCAACAGAGACCACCCTGGAGAGCCCCCCTTGCTCCTAAAATTCAGCTACAGAAACCCATGACAACTGTGGATGAAGGAGGGTCTACAGCAGCACCAAACCCGAGCCAGTCCTCGGGCTCCCCCGGCCCAGCCACGAGCAGCAGCCAAAGGAAGGGCATAAAAGCCACCCAGAGCCCTGTGGGAGTTTGCAGCCCCCTCTCCCTGCTACTCACACCTCAGCTTTTCCAAGGTCTTTAACCCTCCTTTCACGCCCCACATCCGGTGGCTTTTCTTCCTCGGTGCTTTTCCCTGTTGCTCCCGTGTCATCCCTTTGGCATCCACAACATCCCGCAGGGAAGAGCCATCGATTTAACTGCCCCTACCTTGGGGCCACGTGCTCGGTGGGGTTTGGAAACCAGCACCTCTTGTTATAAGTGACCGCGATTAATTGGAGGAGCCAATTAATATTTATAAAAGAAATTAATTTTATTAGCAAGCGATAACAGAGCAAACGGTCCCGGGCAGCTTGAGGAGGCTCNGATATCCTTCCTTAACATGTAAACCTCTTGTCCTTAATTGCCTTTAGATAGTAGATGGCTTCTTCATATGTAAATTACTTGACTATGGAGTTCCCTTAATTGAGTTTAGGTGGGAGATATCCTTCCTCATATGTAAAGTTTTATTCGGCTGGGTACTCAGGGCTCTAGGTAAGAAGAGGGTTATTTACATTCCTGTGGTCTGTCAGATTAGAGGTGAGAACCGACCTTGGAAACAAAGAAGCTTCTGTCTTTTACTCTGGTTAAAACCTTTTCTACAGAAATAAAATCAATTCAGTGATTACAATGTTGAATTCTAACTTTTATGAAAAAAGTTTTACCTTTTCTATTACACTCCTCCATCCTGTTTTTCCTCATGGGAAAGTCTTTGGATGGTCAATCTCAACCATCTTCTCCTCTGTGATCTTGCAGGTCGCCCTGATATTGGTCAGAGCTCTCAGTGTGTATTTTTATGGATATTTACACATAGAGAGGGAGGCAAAATTCCTTCTTTATATCCTTAAATGCTCCCAAAATAGCTACTGGCATCCCGCTAGTGTGTGCGTGTTGTCCCTCTGCTAAGGAATTAAGGATTTTATAAACTGAAAGGACACAAGCATTGCCACCAAGTAAATTACTTCATCTCCCCCGGCTGAGAGGCAGCACAGGGAGAGCACAGACAACAGGTGAGCTGTGGAAAATCATACAAAAGATGCATTGATTTGTGATTTTTTTTTTTTTTTTTAGTCCTTTTCCCCTCTTTCCTACCTCCCAGCTGGTGTCAAAGAGGAGATAAGAGCTGCCAGGACTTCTAAGCATGAGTCACCTCCTTTCAAGCCTCTGTGACTTGACTTTAAAAAGTCAACGGCAGAAAAACCTCAGCCAAGTGAAAACAAGAGCCAGTGGAAGAAAAGCCTCCCTGAGGTGCAAACTGGGAGCTCCACCAACACACAGGGCACAGGAGGATTCATCCAAGGAAATGCTGTTACTGGGAGAAGGGAGGGGAGCAGGAGGAGTTGAAAACCTGGCTGTGTCCCAGACTCCTCCATCCCTGGGCCAGGTGAGACAACCCCTGAACGCCCTGAAAATTGGATTTCTGCCTGAAAGGACAGGGCATGAGCCAGAGGCAGAGCCAGGGGCAGCTCAGCCCCACTGAACAGGACACAGGGAAGGGGGAAGCAAATGTGGGGAAGCTGGAGCATCCCTTGGAATGTGGGAATAGCTCCGTGTGGGGGTCCTGCTGGCACTCGTGAAGGGGATAAAGCACAGAAGAGGTGAGAGGGAAATGTTATTCCTCATGGCAAGGGGAGCTTTGCAACGACTCCCAGGGCAGGGAGTTGTGGAAGGGGCTGAGAGGAGAGGTCGGGCAGGGGACGGGTGTTCCCTTTGCCTCCCCCCGCAGTGCTCGGGAGCCTCCCGGCCCGGAGCTCCGTGCAGGGTCTGACTCACAGCAGCCTCCAAGGGAACATTGTCCCTCGGAGACCTCTTTGAGGGCTCTGGTGACTCATGAGGACCTTTGGGCCCTGCTTTGCCCCTTGGGAAGGGCAAGGGAAGGATGCTGCCTGCAGCCCTGCTCCGTGCCTTGCCCAGAGATCCCGCTCCTTTCCCAGCAGGCTCAGGACTCTCAGCTGCTTTGGATCATCCAGTTCTTCATGAGTCTCGTCTCATTTCCCTCAACAGCTGCCCAAAGCAAAGTGTGTTCACTTTGGGTTCACTTTTTGGGTGTGCTCAGTCCTTGCTCAAAGTCACCCAACCCTCTGCTCTGCCCCTGGAGACTGGGCTGGGGCTCCTTGTTGCCCATCCTTGACCACCCCCAGCCCTGCAGCCTCCCGGTTTTGTGGGCTCCAGCACCTCTTTGCAGCTGGATTTTTGCCCCTGGGTGTGTGCAGGTGTGCCCGTCCCGATGCAGACAGCTCCAGGGGTGGCACGATGTGGCACTGCCACCCTTTCCCAGGAGCTGGGAGTGCTCAGCCTTCCCAGCTGCTCCCTGACCAAACTCCACGGCTTCGTCTCTCCCCGTGCAGGAGAAAACACCAGGATCTCCCCACCTAAATCCCAGAACGCCCCGAGTTGTAAAAGGATCCAAAAAGGATCATTGAGGCAAACTCCTGGCACAGGACGAGCCCAAAAATCCCACCAAAATGTGCCTGAGAGATCGTGCAAACCTGCTGGGAGCTCTGAGCCCCGGAGGCAGCACTTCCAGGATGTTCTCTGTGAATTAGGAAGGTGTCTCATACACAGATGTGCCAGTGTTGCAGGCTGTGGTTTGGGGGGGAGCCTCTGACCCACCCCCAAATCCTAGTTCCTGAAATCCCCGTGCAGGGGGATGGGAAGGGGTGGAAAGCTCAGCTGGGTCAGGGGCCGGTCCTGTCCCTCAGGTTCAGTGTCTGAATCAAAGGCACCCAACCAGAGCCTTAATCACGGCTTTCCTGGCAGTGCTCATTATCACAGCACCAGAGGTTGTCACAACCCATTAATTAACTAATCTCTGTGTCCTTTGAGTGCATTATCCCTACTTACAAATGGAGAGTTGAGGTTCAGGGAGATTAAAACCCGAAGTTTCCAGGAACGCTTAGTGCACATGGTCAGAGTGCTGAGGTGCACGCTGGAGGTGGTGCCTTTCATTTCCCACTTCTCCCCTTTTCCATTCCTCCTCCTGACCCTTTTTCCTCCATCACCTCTTGGCCTGTGTTAGGTCTCCTAGGAAAACATCCTGACATCCCACATCTTTTTGACATTTTTGGCCTTTAGGCTTGTGCTGGCACACGGGATGTGGCAGGTCCTGGTGGATCCAGGTCATAGTGGTGACCTGTGGTTGACCTGCTGAGCTCTCAGTCCTGCTGAGGTGCTTCTCTCTCTTTGTGTTGACTTCCCTTAGCCTTGGGTCAGACCCTTCCTCTGGTTGTTTAAAATCACTGGCATTCAGAACCATTCCAGAGGGAAGGGAAGAGGAGCAGTTGGCATCCTGCCTCCGTGCCCAGTGATCAGAAGGGTCAATACGTGTCAGCCTAGGGCAGCCCGTGGTGGGATGGCTCTGACCATCCACCTGAAACACCTCCACCATCTCCAGATCTTCCCACACCTGCCTCTGATGTGTCTCCCCAGCAGGCTGGTTGCTGGAAGCCAGAGTTTTCCTCCTTGCAGAGTTCATGGAGACGTGTCACTACCTGAGGAAAAGCAATGGCATCTCCCAAAAAATGCCAGGAGTACAAGAGTGAAGCTCTCCATGTCTGTCTGTTGAAGCTCTCCATGTCTGTCAAACTTCTCCATGTCTGTCTGTTGAACTTTTCCATGTCTGTCTGTCTGTCTATCAAACTTCTCCATGTCTGTCTTTCTGTTGTTCTCAGAGGGGACTGACAGCCTGGCAGGATCTCATCTCATATTCCATGCTACATGACCTTCCAGTGCCCCACCACCTCTGCTGCTCCCCCGCCGTGGGGCTGGGAGAGGGGCTTTACAGTTTTATTTAGAATTGGAGAATCATAGAGTGGTTTGGGTTGGAAGGGACATTGAAGATCACCCAGTGGAGCAGGATCCATGGGCAGGGACACCTCCCACCAGCCCAGGGTGCTCCAAGCCCCGTCCAACCTGCCCTTGGACACTCCCAGGGATCCAGGGGCAGCCACAGCTTCTCTGCCCACCCTGTGCCAGGACCTGCCCACCCTCCCAGCCAACAATTCCTTCCCAATATCCCACCCAGCCCCACCCACAGGTCAGACAACCCTACAGAGAGGTCCCTTTGGCCATGGAATGAGACCCCCCAACTGCTGTGTGTCAGCAGAGCTGCCCCCATTCATCTGAGCATGATTTTACACCCCAGGAAGGTGGTGTTATCCAACAGCAATCACCAGCTAAACAGCTCCAATTGCCTATGAAATGGAGACATTCCCCAATGGGGCTGCAATCTGTGAGGCACTTTTTGATGGATGTTTAATGGGAATATTGACTCTCTGGGCTTTTCTGCCTAATAAGTGGAGTGGATTTATGTGCAGGCTCCTTGTTCAGCTCTCAGTGTCACGAGGCAGCTCTTGCTTTGATTATGGTGATTTATTCTGCTCTGCTGCTCTCTCTGTAACAGCTCATAACAGATTCAATTCCCTATTACCTCCCTCCCTCCCAAAAAAAACCAGCTGTGTTTGGGACTTCATAGATTTTTCAGAAAAGCATGGAAAAAAAACCCAAAAATCCATAATGATAAGGTTGCCTGAGCTGCTCGTCAGCCCGAGCTCTGTGCCCTAATTCCCACCTCAGCTCCACGAACTTGGGGTCAGACAAGAATCCCCACCCTCCACCGTGGAATCTCAGCCCGTCTCACTCCAAACCACTCTGGCATCGATTATCCTCGTTGCTCACAAAATTCCATGTTTCCCTGGGCTGATTTCCACTCCCTCCCTCTGGTCACACTTGAGTCTGCAGGACCAGAACTGCTCGGCCATCGATCTCTCCTCTCCAGGAAGTCCCTCCTTAATCCTCCCTTTGTTCAGCCAAGCACAGCAGGATCCTGGAGCTTCTCACCACAAGCTGCTTTCCAATCCTTCAAGCGTTTTCTTGGCCCTTTGCTGAACCTTCCCCAGCCACGTGTTGGTCCCAGTTTGGACAGAGTCTTCCTGCAGCTTTTGCCAGAAGCAGGGCTGATGTAACCTCCTTTTTTTTCACTAAATCACCCCTTGTTTCTAAGGCCAAGGGTGCCATAAACCCCTTTTGGCCGCTGTTCAGGGCTCCTCTTCGTTTATGAGGTCCTCTGCAACCTCTGCTTCTTGGAGAACAGTCTTACATCCTGAAAGCACGGACGAATTCCGGGAGCTGGAGACCAGATGCTGGTCAGGATCAACAGCTCCTCTTCAGGGACTCTACTGAGTCTGGCCCCTCTGTCCATGTTGTGTGGGCTCTGGCTGGAGGAAATGGTCTCAAGTTGCTCCAGGAGAGGTTTAGACTGGATTTTAGGAAAACTTTTTCATGGAAAGGGTGGAACAGGCTGCCCAGAGAAGCAGGGAAGTCCCTGTGCTGAGCCCCACGTGGGCCCCCTGAGTGCAGAGTGAAAGGAAAGGACAACCTGTGGGTGAGGATGATGGGCAGGCTGGTCCAGAGCGGCAGTCACAGCCCTGTGGAGGTTCTGCTCCTCCTCTGGATCCCACCAGTGGCACCACAAGTCCCAAAGCCCAAGATTACAGCTGCTCAGGGTCAGGTGGGAGTGCCCAGCACCTCCCCCAGGTGGGGAGTTCCCCAGTGGGGGATTCACTCTGGGAGTCCTGGGATATTTGGGGCATCCCTGGTGGCCCCTGAGCAGAGATGAGCCCTCAGGTGGGGGTGAAGGTGCTGGTGGCTCCCCAGAGGGCAGTTCCCCCAGCTGGGTCACTGGGGTGCAGACAGGAACACTCCCCTGTCCCACAGGGCTCTTTAACACCCACCCTGTGCCCTGAGGTGCCAGGTGTGCCCTGGGCAGCTGCTGCCAACCATCCATCATGGACAGGCCATCAGGAACCACACAGAGGGTGTGGAACACACAGCTCTGGTGACACCCACCCAGTGACAAACTGGCCGTGGCCCCTGTGACCAGGACATCAGGCAACTCTTCCCAAGGAAAGGTCTTTTCCTCTCCTCAGTCATTAGATTGGGGAGAGAATCACAAATGACAAACCATGGCTCAGGCTGCCTGTGTGATTTTCTAGCAAGTTCTATCAGGTCAGAGATTTCAAAGAGCTCAGCCCTTGTTGGAAACACCAGGAAAGAAAGAGCCAGATTTGTTCCTGCCCACGAGGCATCCGGTGGCTCCTGCTGGGATGTGAAGGGCCCGACCTTCAAAAGGGCTGGTTGAAATCCAGCCCTTGTTCACCCCGGGGCTTCCCTTTCTTCATCCAAGAGGAGAGAGCTGCCTCAGATCACCGAGGGGTTTTGAGGCCACATCTAATATCCACTGAAGTCCTTTCAGTGGAGGAAGGAAAGGCAGATCAGATGTTTGCCTGGGCAGATGGAGTGATTTCCCACTTCTCTGTCACAGTCCTTGTAGCGATGGCGAAAGGATTTTGCTCTGAGCAGGAAATACCTCTCAAACCATCTTCCCTTTCAGGTTCTGTGACAACTTGGCAATAACCTCCCCTGAGGGCCATCCCAGCCTTGTGATGGCCCAAACCAGGCAGAGGTCCCACGTGTTTAACATCCCTCATCTCGGGGAGCATCTCCAGTTTCCCTCCAGGGATGCTGAAAACGAAGTGAGGGAGGTTTGCTGTGCTGAGAACCGTGTCATAAAGACTTTCTCCTCCTGCTTGTTGTGACCCTGACATGGTCCAGCCAACTCCAGGGCATGACAAACCACCCCTTGGCCACCAAGAGATAATCCCAAAGCATGTCAAGGCTGTTCCTCTCACTGAACAGGGTGGGAAAGGGCGAGGACCTGTTTCAGGAAGCAAAAAAGTTGCCCTGCAGAGCTCCTCTTAAGCGAGGTCTGGGCTGGATGGAAGGGTGGAAGAGCAATCAAAGATCTCTCCGTCTCAAGGATCTGCTGATGGGTTGTGACTTCACCAGCGAAGAGCTGCTTTAGCAGATTTCCAAGGAGTTGCTGAGAAGCCCATCTGTGCTGTGCAGACGTGGATTTCACACACAGAGCAGGCACAGCCACCCGCAGCTCAGACCACGCGACGCCGCGAGAGCCGATTTGCAGCAACTTCGACCTTTGCAAAGCTGAAACCAGATGATCCAAAACTTTCCAGGCACCTCCCACGCAGAGGCTGAAAGCCAGGATCACTCTTCCCAGATGGCCACGTGCCAGGAAAGAAGAGATTTGTAATGGGAACTGAGAGGGAAATGTGCTCCTGTCAGAAACAATCCGGCTTCACTCCCCATCCTCGGGGCTTCAACAGGGGAAGTCGGGGAGGTGCCTGGAATGAAGTGGCTTGCCAGGAGTGATTCCCTGGGTGATTCCTCAGTGAAGGACAGCAGGAGAACAAGGCCCTGGGGGTTAATCCAGGGGGATTCTGGGGCAACTGGTCCTCCCTGGGGTGGAGGCAGGACAAGGCTCTGTGTCCCTGCTGCATCTGTGCGTGAGGGGAGGGATTGCAGGAGGTGGATTTTCAGCTGTGAATTCCTGGGATCAGGAGACGTTTGAGCCTGAAGAACTCACAGGCAGCATCCCTGATGGACATGGGTCCCAAACCCTGAATCCCTGAGGCATTCAGCCCCCCAAGAGGAGTCCATCACACCCTCTCCCTCCTTGGAGGTGCCCAGCTTGGAGCTGACACCCCTTTGGGGTGATGGTTCCGTGGGCTGAGCCGCTTCTTCCCGAAGGCTGTCGTGGTTTCCTGCAGCTGCCAAGAGAATCCATCAGTTTTCATGGATCAGCCCTACCCTGTGAGCACCAGGTATCCCCACAAGCCACCAAAGAAGGATGTGTCAGACATCCCAGCATCTGCCAGCCCTCCCTCCTTGTCTGAGAGAGGAGTTCCCAAGAAGAAAGATGATAAAAGGAGAAAAACCCAGCACTGCCCGCTTTTGTTCCTCACACCCACCTGGACTGTCTCCACTTTGAATGCCACCAGAGACAGCCCTTGAAGACAAACCAGCTTATGTTGGCCCTTCCAACCTTTTCCAGAGCCCCATCTGAACAAGTGGCTGGTCAAACTGTTTGCTCTGACCAGGGCTGAGCTCCTTTTGAGCCCAAAACACCCACCTAGAGTTCCAAGAGAGCTCTGCAGGCTTGGACAGACAGCTCAGGAGTCTGGATGTTGGTCAGGAGGAGGCTTTCACCTGGGATCCTGCTGGAAGCTCTGCAGGTTCTCAGACTAAGGAGTCAGAAGCAGCTTCCAAGACAGAGGCCTCAGGGATGACAATGGGATTTGCAGGACCATTTGTCACCGACCCTTTTTGCACTGACACAGTTTTGGTGTCTTAGGAAGAGGCTCATAAACCTGAGTTGTTAAATAAGACAACCTGGCTGCATCAAAACCAGCAATGTGAGTTTTATTCTTGTTCTTCTTCATCTGTGAGTTACATTTCCATCCAGGAAGGGCAGAAAAGGCTTTTTGAGTGTTTTCATTCTTCCATCTTTTTGTTCCACTGAGCAAGGATTTCAGGAGTACAAGAAAGGACCACCTTAACACACAATTCTGCACATTTCTAGAACTAATACACTCCACCCAAACTATCCAGCAACACACAGCTACAGCTAAATATCAACCAAGATATATTTTATAAAATTGATGGATTCACACAATTCTATCTTAATTTTAACTTCATTAATAGACCCCTTCACTTGCATCATTCTGTGGGTTATCAGCAGGTTCTCCTCTCAGGTCACTGTTGGCCAAGGTCATCCTGCAGATCCCATCGTTATCCCTGAGTTCTCTGTCTTGGAAGCTGCTCCTGACCCCTCAGTCTGAGAACCTGCAGGGGTTCCACCAGTGTCCCACATTCCAGCTCGTTCAGTGGTGCCTCTCCCCACTCAGGAAACACTTCCACAAGCAATGCCAAACACCAGCCCAGCCCAACCCTGTGCTCTCTCTGCCGTCAAATGACTGTCTGAAAGGGTTGTCTGAAACACACAGAATGTGGAGACCATCCCCTGGGGTGGTGTGAGAGGGAATCCAGTGGCTTTCCCTGATTTTTAGCCTGGCCAAAAGCCTTTAAAACTCAGGAGGGAGGACTGTGTGGCTATTGATCAGAGAGCAGCACAGGGAGAGGCTTGTGCTCCTCTGGATGCAGCAGAAGAGGCTCCCAGGTCCTGCTGAGACAAACAGCAGGTGGAGAAGAGTTGAAACACTCTGTCCACCGAAGGGAAATGGGATAATCCTGCCCACTGTCGAGGAGCTGGACATGATTCCTGCAGGGAGGGTGGGGGGGAGTTTCTTCCTGAGAAGAGGATCAGCAGCCAGAGTCCCAACCCCAGCAGCTCTGCCTTGGCCCAGCAGCCTCTTGTCGTTCACAGATCGCCCTGTAATGGGGAAAGAGTCACTTAAAATGACATTAGGGCGGCGGCAGCAGCAGCAATTTGCCTGTTAAAGCTCTCCTGGTAACGCTGATGGGAGCTGGCAGTGGTTGTCATCCCGGGTTAGCAGCTCTGAGCTGCAGCCCCAGAGCTGCTGAAAGGGCTGAGCTGCAGACCCCGAGGGGGTTCCTTGGGGTGGGATCTGTGCAGAACACACACTCTCAGCGTCTTGCCTTTGTGGAGTCCCTGGCAGGAGAACTGGAAATTGGGAAGGAATTCCTGGCTGGGAGAGTGGGCAGGCCCTGGCACAGGGTGGGCAGAGAAGCTGTGGCTGCCCCTGGATCCCTGGGAGTGTCCAAGGGCAGGTTGGATGGGGCTTGGAGCCCCCTGGGCTGGTGGGAGGTGTCCTTGTCCACTTTGGAAGTGCCCAAGGCCAGGCTGGAGCCACCTGGGATAGTGGAAGGTGTCCTTGCTCGTGGCAGGGGGTGGAATTAAATGGTCTTTAAGACCCCTTCCAAGCCGAGCCATTCCATGAACCTGTGACTCCATGGAAAGCCTGGAATCCAGATCCCTCTGTGGATGCCCACAGGGAGCAGCAGCAAAGCCAGGGATGCAGGATGGCACCTGCTCTGCCAGTGAACCTTCCCAAGGTGCCGTGGTGGGAAACACAGGGGTGCTCATGCTCTCCCCCCACCCCTGATCCTGCCTCACAGCCCTGAGGACCACAGATGGTGACACACAGACATTTGTCTGAGCAATTCCAGGCTCCAATCCCTCCCACTGCAGGGCCACAGCTCCAAGTAGGTCATATCAATCTAAAGGTGGACAAATAAATCCTGCCTGTCATGGGTTTCTGTGGCTGGATTTTGGTGGAAGGTGGAGCTACCAAGGTGGTCTCTGTTGGGAGCTGCCAGAAGCTCCCCCTGTGCTGTGGAGCCAAGGACAGCCAGGGCCAGGAGGGACCTCCTGCTGGTGGCCACAGTGGAGCCAATGAAGGATCCCAGTGGCAGCTCTGGGATCACAGAGGGAAGAATTGAGGAGTGTGGGGCAGTTGGGAATTGCAGCCATGGGAGAACAACACAGAGCCCAAGGTGGGAGCAGGAGGAGGAGAAGGAGGGAGCCCACGCTGGAGCAGGGGGGGAAGGACTGAAAGCTGTGCCCCCCCTGCAGCCCCTGGAGATCCCTTGGGGGGCACAGACCCCCCTGCAGCCCCTGGAGATCCCTCGGGGGGCACAGACCCCCCTGCAGCCCATGGGGTGACCCCCAGCACAAGAGCAATGGCAGAACCAACACCCCACTGCAAACCCCCATTCCCTGCTCCCTGGAACTGCTGGGAACAGGGAGGAGTGGGAGGAGAAAGGGGTTCTTGAGGCTGATTGATTTCTTCCTTTTCCCTTTTCTTACTTTTAGTTTTAGTTCTTCTCTTGTCAGTAATAAATGTCAGTATTCAGCCCCTCCGAGTTTGCTTTGCCATTCTCTCTCTCAGCTGTTTTTTGCCTTTTCTCCTTTTCCCTTTCCCTCTGGGACAGGGGGGACCTGGAGGTTTGGGTGGACACCGGGTGAAAACCGCCACAGGAGGTCATATAAATCTCAACGTGGACAGATGAATCCTGCCCTAAGTGCCAACTCCTGTCATGTGCAGTTCAGCCCTGTCCCCTCCCTGCCCCCAGCAGGCTGGTGCTTTTTGGGGAGTCTGTCACTTTTGGATTTCCTGTTGCTGTTTTTGGCTGTCACTGCAGATGTTACAGATGGGGAGTGCCCCAGAAAAGTGTCCTGGTTGATGTCCACAGTAGCTGAGCCATGAAAACATCCATTTCTACAGTGTTTGCAGCCTAAATGAAAGCTTGGTGAGAACCTGGGGGCTCTTCTCAAAGGACTGAGGAGGTCTGCTACGATCCACCATCCATCTGGTGACCACCACTCTACATGGTCCTGTCTTTACCTGTCATCTCCTGCCTGGTAAGAGACCAGATGTGACAATAATTTGGGTGAGAATCATAAAAAAAATACAATAGTTTGGGTTGGAAGTGCAACCTGACCTAGTGGAAGTTGTCCCTGCTCATGGCAGGGAGGTTGGAATGAGATGATCTTTAAGGTCCCCTCCAACCCAAACCAGTCTGTGATTCCAGAATTCTATGACCTTTAAAAAGCAGCACCACAATTTACTCATGAGTGTGTCTTTTGCTATCAGTTTTCAATCAGTTCTAAATCAAATTCAAGCCCTGTGGTGTCCAGGTGGGCTGCTCATCCCACCTGGAGAGACATGGGGCAGAACAGAGGGACCTTGGCACTTCCTTGGACACTCTTTGCAGCTCTCCAAGCTCCATGGAATTTACCATAGTCCTCCTGAAGGAAACCAGGAATTGCAGACAATTTTTTCCCCCTAAATCCCAGCTGGACGTGTTTTGAAGGCAGGAATTTGGGAGGTTGGACCCAAATCAGAGTCCCTGTGACCTGCCTCACCTGTACCCTTGGTGAGGTGACAGTGGGCCACCCTTAAAGTCCTTGTAGGGCGCTCAGAGAGGAGAGGAGGCGCTGATTTTGGCCTTCTGCACCTTTCCCAAAGTGACAGAGAACTTATGAGAGGCGTTTCCCAGCCTGTGGAAGGCAGGAAGGAAGAGCCCCAGGCAGGGAAAGCTGCACACTCCTGGCAGGACCTGCCAAACACTTCCCAGTGGGCTGGAGGAACCCACAGCAGGGCTGACACACCAGGGAGAAGGAGGAGGGTGGAGGTTGGGATTGGAAAGTCAGTCCCACTCATGGGAAATGCTTTGCTCTGTCTTGGTAATTCCATGCAAAACCCTGGGGTTGAAGGCAGCCCGAAATAAAACCCAACGATGAAGACATCTCTTTTTTTGGCAACTGCCTGTCTGAGGGTCAGAGAGAAGACTTGACCAGCCCTGTGGTTATTAAAAGCAGGGCTGCCTTTTTAACACAGCAGATTTTCCAGCCCACAGCCCTCTGATGGACAGGTGGGATGATCTGAATGAACGTGGCCCACATTAAAGGCAGCCAAAGCCCTTGAGTGACCTCGGCTTGTGCCAACAGGTGGGAAACACTTCCAAGGAAGGCGTGGTGCCCGAGGGATCAAGGTCTTCTCATCCTCCAAGGAAAGCCCAAAGCCTTGCCAGGGAGGGGTGCAGGAGAAACAAACCCTGGCAAAGGTCCTGCAGCCACAGCAGCTCAAGGAGAACGGTGAGAAGGACGTGGACAATCAATGAGCAGGATCATTTCAGTGGGCAGGGGGGGAGAAAATGAGGGGGGTGGTTTTAAACTGGAAGAGGAGATAATTAATTTAGAAATGAGGAGCAACTTCTTTATTCAGAGGTGGGCAGGTAGGGAGACAACAACTTCTGAACCCCAGAGAGGTTGGTGAGACACGTGGGAGCTCCCAGTGGTCACTCCTGGAGCTCTGGGGGGAGCAAAGAGCCAAGAATCCAGCACAGCAATTTTTCAGGGCACGTGAATCGTGGGATTCCCCTCCCCAGGAGTGCCCCTTGCAGATCCACTGGGGATTTGTTTTCCAACCTTATTTAAGAACCAATATTAACCAGCATTGGTCTCTCAACGGGGATATTTTTTTTCCTCCCCTTCAGTGCTGAAATTGCATGTGAATTCTGAATTTTCCAGTTAATTGAGCGAGCAAAGCACCAAATAATGCAACAGGCCCCTGTAATGGGCATGTTTGATTCCATTTTTCCTCGAGGGATCCAAATAGAATAGTCAAAGGAAAAGACCAAAAGAATAAAGGAAGATGGTTTAATTTGCAGGGTCGTTTCTTGGGGATTTCTGATGTTTTCCAGCTTCTTTTCCTGTGCATCCTGAGGGTCATCTCAGGGTCCTCCTAAGCAGTGACATCCCTGTGAGGGAGAGGACTGAGGGGAAGAAGGGCTCAGACTGAACTGGGAGGAGCAGAGGGGGTTGGAATTCGGACTCTCGCTCAGCCCAAACAGCGGGAAACGGTGGAAATTCCAGCCTTTCCCATGAAACTGGGAGCCCTGGGCCAGGTTTGGGCTTTCAGCACTTGGTTTTAGGAGGGGGTGGACACCAAACCCGGGGCTGAAATGGGCTGAGAAACCCTCTCCATCCAAAATCCACCTCCTTGGCCACCCTTCCACGGAGCCAACACTGCCCCACGGAGCCCTTTGGCTTCCCAGTGGGCAGAGACGCTCCGTGCCCTCGGGAATCCAACCCCCACCAGCTCCAGGAGGAGGTGGAACTGTGGGTCAGCTCCTTCACTGGGGCTCCCACAATACCCAGCAGCAGAAATCCAGTGGGACAATGCCAATGCCCAACCAGCAGGGAGCTGGCTCTGGATCCAAAGGTGTCTTAAATCCCCCTTTGGGCCCTGGCAGAGGTTCCTGTGGCTGGATTTTGGTGGAAGGGGGGGCTGTCCAGGGTGGTCTCTGTTGGGAGCTGCCAGAAGCTCCCCCTGTGCTGTGGAGCCAAGGACAGCCAGGGCCAGGAGGGACCTCCTGCTGGTGGCCACAGTGGAGCCAATGAAGGATCCCAGTGGCAGCTCTGGGATCACAGAGGGAAGAATTGAGGAGTGTGGGGCAGTTGGGAATTGCAGCCATGGGAGAACAACACAGAGCCCAAGCAGAGATTAGTTGGGGTTTTGGAACTGGGACAACTGGTGGGATCCAGAGGAGGAGCAGAGCCTCACAAGGACTGAGACTGCCACTCTGGACCAGCCTGACCTTCTCTCTCTTCACTCTGCACTCAGGTGCCCCCCGTGGTGCTCAGCACAGGGGTTGGTGAGCTCCATCCTGCTCGTGCCCCACCAGGCTGGGCTGCACAGCTGCTTTTGGGAGGGTCACACGGATTTTCCTTCTGTCTCAGTGCATTTATTGTGATCTTTTTATTAAATTGTTCTTCTGCCTTGCAATCCCATTCCGAGTTGGGTTCATTTCTCCTGCTGCTTTAACCCCGAACCAGCACATCCCCCTCTTCCCCTGCAAGGGTTAACAATAAATCACAGGACCTTCCTTCCCAGAAACCCATCCAAAGGGGACCTTCTGCCATGGTTGGCACACATTTGTCTCCCACTGTTCCCAGCCCTGTGGCAGGTGGTTCTGAGTCACCACAGATCTGCTCTGCTCCTGCAGGACTGGCACCTGATGTCTTACTGCAGCTCTGCAAGAAGCACCTCTGGTCTCAGGCAGGGTTGGACACGGGTGATGCTCATTTGCTGCCTTGCACGGGGTGTCAGAATGTCATTAAAAGCCAGAGAAGCCTGACACCTCGGGGACAGAATGTCATTCCCCTCACCAAGGGCCTTGACACCAGAAATGAGGCTAAATTGCATTATTTTCCAGGAGCAGATGGGAATGCTGAACGTTTGCCCAGGGAAGTGCTGGGGGTTGTCACAGCCCCTTATGCCAAAGTTAAAAAAGGGGCACCTGGTGGGCTCCTTCAGCCAGGGCAGGGCAGGAGCCACGGGTTTCCTTCCCAAAAAGGATCTTTGCTCCTTCCCAAACACAGCCGGGCTGGAGATGTTGGGGTAGAAGAGCAGGTTTGCAGAATCCCAGGATAGTTTAGGTTGGAAAAGACCTCCAAGGTCATTAAATCCAAGCTTTGACCATTCATCCCCTTGTCAACTAGACCAGAGCACGGAGTGCCACATCCAGTCATTCCTTAGGACACCTTCAGGGATGGGGACTCCAAACCTCCCTGCGCAGCCCCTTCCAACGCTGAACAGCCCTTTCCATGGAACCAGCTGGTGTTCCCAAGCTGGCAGCAGCAGAGAGGCAAAATCCCTGGGGAAGAGGAGGGAATAACTGTGAGAAATCTCCATCACCAGCCCCAGGAGCTGAGGAAGGACCTGCAGGACCCCACAGAGCCACAGCTGAGGGAAGGACACCAGGTGAAGATGGGGAAGCCCAAGGCTCTCACTGATAAAAAAGTGGGGAAAACCCACCCCAGGAGGGTTTTTCCTCAAGGCTCAGCTGAGCTTGGTGCCCACACCCAGCACAGCTGCCCAAGAGAGGTCTGCCCCAAACCATGGCTTTGTTGTGGGCACTCCTGAGCTTTCAGAACCTGGGGAAGCTGCTGTGTTTGCCAAATCTGCTTCATTTCTGCCTCAGAGCTGTCCTGCACTTGGCTCCAGTGGTGAGCAGAGGGAAATCCGTGCTGACACACAACCCTTGCCCTGGACAGCAAGTGTGTCACAACTTGGATCTTCACAGTGACACTTTTGTGGATGGTCTCCAAATGGTCAATGTGCTTTTTGAAGGGGGGACTTTGTATTCAACCGGTCACGTCCACAGCTCAGGAGAAGGAGGACACGTTCAACCCTCTGAACACCCTCTTGTTCCATGTCCAAGGCTCCTCAGAACCAGCCTCATCCCTGAAGTCTCTGTGAAAGTAAAATAAGACAGAAAAACTCCGGGCAATTTCCAGAAATGCAAACCCAAGTGCAAATTGGAGCAGATTGGGCAATTTCTGGCAGCAGAAATGCAAGGAGTGTTTAAGAAACAGTCGGGGGGAAAATGCTGAAAAGGACAACAACGACAACAACAGCAACAGCCACAAAGGAGAAGTAGATGTGGGGGGGAAAATCAGTTTGCTGGAAATGGCAGCGGTTTAGCTGGAAAAGAACCCCCCCAGGAGAGCGAGGAGATGGTGCTAAGGGAGGAGGAGATGAGGGGAAAGAGCAGCAGAGAAGAAATTGAGCCGAGGCTGAGCTGGGGGGGCGAGGGAGACCAAAAATAACAAGCAGAGGGAAGACAAGGCCATCAGTAATTAGGGGAGGAGGAGGAAATCAAGTGCAACGACCTGCAGAGAGCTGTGGCCATGGGCAAGGAACGTGCCCCTCCTGCAGGGGGGGTTGTTCCTGGAGGGCAAAGGGCCACAGCAGTGGGGGCGTCTGGGCTGGCACTGCTGGGCAAAGGCAGGAGAGGTTTGTGGCATGAGGGCGAACAGCTGGGTGGGGAAGGCAGGGAGACTGGAAAAGGGTGGGTGGCCAAGGAGTCAAGGAAAGCATTCCTGTTTGATAGCATTCCAAATACACTCAGTGTGTGCATATATATATATACACATACATATATGTTGGGGAGGAATTCCTGGCTGGAGGGTGGGCAGGCCCTGGCACAGGTTGGGCAGAGAAGCTGTGGCTGCCCCTGGAACCCACCTGCCTCTCTTTTCAGGTCACACCTCTCACTTCAGCAAGTCAAACCCCACCCAAAGTCACGCTGGCCATGGAGAAGCCAGACGAAACCCCATGCTGCCCACAGGGAGCAGTGCAGGGACGAGAGGTGGAACCTCCACTTTTGCCAACCAGCCCTGGGAAATGTTTCTTTCTGCACAACCAGAGGGGTTCAGTGACACTGAGAAAACCTCCCACGTGAGGCATCAGAATATGAACCAGCAATCTCGTTACCAGGCTGCAGAGAACCCCTTTTCCTTGACTTCCTTCTCTGCTCCCCTTGCAGAGGTGCCATTCATTTCTCACCTAGACATTTAATTCTAGCTATTAAAACCCACGAAAACCCACTAATACAGTGGGTTTTTTTGGGATAAGGAGCTGTCACTGGCTCCTCTCAGCAGTCACGAGAGGCATGTGATGGAGCTCTCGGCGTCACCGGTGACGGGCGGGTCGTGGCTGTCGCTGGTGGGTGACAAGTTCCCCTGGGGAAGGAGAGGACAATTATCACCCTGACCCAACCCACTGGCTCCTCCCAGGGAGGACAGGCCACTGGGATCCACCATCCGGCTCTTCCTGGGATGCACCACTCGTTTGCTTCAGAGGGAGTTGGATGAGGGAACGTCGATGGTGGAGCTGGAAATGCTTCCTAAGATCAGCCTCACGCTCAGGGTGGTGTCCCCATGGCCCAAATGTCCTTCAGTCACCAAGGAGTCCAGGAGAGCTCTGATTTTTCCCTGTTAAAAGGTCTTCTGGCCTTCCAGCTCCATCTCCCTGAGCTCCCACCTGGCCACCACATGGATCTCCATGCAGGAGGACTCATCTCCCCCATCCGAGGTTGCTTATCCCATCCCTCTGGCTCTGTGTTGGAGAGATGGAAATACAGAGCTGAGAGAATACATAGTTATAAATATCTATGAATATATCTGATATAATATTCAGCTATAAATACATAAATATATATGAGATATATTTTACATATATATATATAAAAATATATATAAATACAGATAAATACAGGTTTGACAGATAAAAGTAGGTTTGATTGTCTTACCTGCCCACCCTGACACCCAGCCATGTCCTCACAGCTCATCTCACTGTTCTCCTACTAATTCCCAAAACAGCCTCTCCCAGGGATCACCACAGGTAAAAATCAGGCTCAAAACTTCCCACCCCAGGGAAAGGAAAACCCGGATGCAGCTCAAAAATGCTGGTGTGTCCCTCTGTGGCTGTTTCACATTCCCAGATCCCACCCTGGCTCCCTTGGGCTGCAGCTCAGCTCCTCCAGCACCTGAGGATGGACTGACCTTCTCCTTCCCCATCTCCTGCTCCTGTTTGCAGCACAAACAGCCTTAGGGTGTCCCCAGGCCATGGCAGGGAGGTGGGGAGGCTCCATCTGCTCTTGATTCCAAAGTGTGTGGGTCTCACAGAATCCCAGAACATCCTGAGTTGGAAGGGACTCACAAGGATCATCAATCCAACCCCCAGCCCTGCACAGACACCCCAACAACCCCACCCTGTGCCCCAGAGCATCATCCCAACCCTCCTGCAGCTCTGGCAGCCTCGGGGCCGTGCCCACTGCCCTGGGGAGCCTGGGCAGTGCCCCCCACCCTCTGGGGGAAGAGCCTGGGAATGTGTTAAAATCCCCCTTCAGCCTGCACGGGACTCCACGCACCCCAGACACCCCCTCTCACCCGTGGCAGGGGTCACACCACCCAACCCATACCCAGTGCCCTCTGCTGCTGGCTCTGCCAAGGACCCGCGGGGAAGGGGCTTCCCCTTTCCATCCCGGCTGAGTTCATGTCTGAGGTTTCTGTAGCTGGATTTTAGTAGAAGTGGGGAGATACCAGGGTGGTCTCTGTTGGAAGCTGCCAGAAGCTCCCCCTGTGCTGTGGAGCCAAGGACAGCCAGGGCCAGGAGGGACCTCCTGCTGGTGGCCACAGTGGAGCCAATGAAGGATCCCAGTGGCAGCTCTGGGATCACAGAGGGAAGAATTGAGGAGTGTGGGGCAGTTGGGAATTGCAGCCATGGGAGAACAACACAGAGCCCAAGGTGGGAGCAGGAGGAGGAGAAGGAGGGAGCCCACGCTGGAGCAGGGGGGGAAGGACTGANTTGTCAGTAATAAATGTCAGTATTCAGCCCCTCTGAGTTTGCTTTGCCATTCTCTCTCTCAGCTGTTTTTTGCCTTTTCTCTTTCCCTTTCCCTCTGGGACAGGAGGAGGTCCTGGAGGTTTGGGTGGACACCGGGTGAAACCCGCCACAGTTCAGCACCCCCGAGAAGCAGAGCCACGACCCAGAGGAGCTTCCCAAAAGCAATCAGAGCTCAACAACGTCCTCCCCAGTGCCCGGCCCGGGGCTGGAGCCGAGGAGATGTTTTCATCATTTGCATCTTTATTGTTCCCGAGCAGCGGAGCGGCGATGATGCCGCCGTGTTTGGACTAAAGAGACACGGAGGAGATGTTTTGTTGCTTCCTCCAGCGCTGGATGATTAAGACAGATTTCCACGTTCTCTCCGCTTCCCCCCTCCCCTCGCTCGCACGGATTCCTCCTTGGCTGGAATTACGGAGCCGCCCCCTGTGGGTTATTTAAGGTGGGAATCGTGGAGAGCGAGTGTCAATCAGCGCGAAATTTGAGGGGAATGCCGCCCACCGGGGAGGATTGGGAGGATTTGACTTCGGTGGGAGGAGCTGATGGAAGTCCACGCCATCCCAAGGGGTCCCCACGAGCCCCCTCCCCACGGGGGTCACACGGGGCTGCAGCACCTGCAGCGTCTCCGGGGAGGACGTGGCAAAACCAGGGGTGGTGGCAACCCAAGATGAGCATCCAGCACCAAATCCTGCCCTTCCAGTCCAGAAGGAGCCATGACCCAGCTCAGTCCTGGGCAGAGAAAACCCCTCCCTCCAAAACTGCTGTGAGATCCCCCGTGGGGTCCCATCCAACGGGGCATGTTCTGGGATCCTGAGAGTTTTTCAGAGCGTGTCCCATCCTCCCTCCCATCCTTTGGTGTCCCATCCTCCCATCCTTTGGTGCCCCATCCTCCCATCCTTTGGTGCCCCATCCTCCCATCCTTTGGTGTCCCATCCTCCCTTCCCTTCCTTGTGTGCCCCATCCTCCCTCCCATCCTTTGGTTCCCTGTGTGTCCTCAGACAACCCAGAGCTCTGCACTTCCCTTTCCAGGGAGAAAATTACAGTGTCACTTTGGCTGTCAGGATTCCTGCTTGGCATCAGCAAACAGCCAGAGGAGGAGGAGGAGGAGGAGGAGGAAGGGAGGGACCAGGGGAAGAAGAGGAAAGGGAGCAAAGGATTGTGCAGGAAACTGGGCAACAGCTGCTGCTGCAAAATACAACCAGAAAGGAGCCAGCAGGGAGGATGGATTTTGCTCCCTGCCCTTCCCACCTGGAGAGAAGAAGGAGCCATTGGCTGAGGGTCTGGGAAAGGAAATTGAAGTCCAGGTGGTGAGGCCGACTGGAGGCAGCCTGCAGGAACCAGCCAAAGGTGGCACCTGGTCATCCTCAGCTTCCTAAGGTGAATAACCATCCTTTGCCACCCTGAAATCTCCTTTTGGGGGTGCTGGGCACCGAAGTTGGCATCCACACGCAGCCTAGAGCTGGGGTTGTGGTAGGCTGGGATGGGTGGACTTGGGACCTGGGGCTCAGGAATCCAATTCCCCAACCATTTTCCAATGAATTACCCCCCACCCCCATCCCTGTGGGGTGGTTTCTGTGTCCATCACCTTTCCCTAACCCTGCAGGCTGGGAATTTGTGCTCCTCAAGCAGGTGGTGATTCCAACCTGTGCTGCTCAAGGCCATGCACATGGAAAACTCTCATGGATGGTTGGCCCTGGGTCCCTGGAAGTGTCCAAGGGCAGGTTGGATGGGGCTTGGAGCCCCCTGGGCTGGTGGAAGGTGACCCTGCCCATGGCAGAGGGTGGCACTGGGTGGTTTTTAAGGTCCCTTCCAACCCAGACCATTCTCTGATCCCACAGTGCGAGCCAGGATGGTGGCTCCCATCCCACCTTGGCAGGGGCACCTCCTGGTGCAGAGGACCCTTCCCACGGACCTGCTCCTCCACCTCTCTGCTGGTTCCCTCCCCAAAGGACCTTTCCCATCATTCCCATGAACCTTCCCTGTGCGGCTGCAGCTCCTCAGCCTCGTTGGCTGGAGATGAACCCAACCCACCGTGGAAACTGCGTCTGCCCTCCCACACACACCCCATGAATCATCCTCGCCCTGAGCGAGGCAGAGCAGATTCCCACTCCATCCCAGCCCTCCAGGTGATTGATTTAAGCTCTCTCATCCCAACAGGAAAGGCAGAGAAGATTCCCACTCCTTCCCAGCCCTCCAAGTGATTTATTTATTTAAGGTCTTGTCACCCCCGTCCCCAGAAAGGCAGAGCAGATTCACCTTCCTTCTCAGCTCTCTAGGTGATTTATTTATTTAAGTTCCTGTCATCTCCCCTCCCAGAAAGGCAGAGCAGATTCCCACTCCAGCCCTCCAGGTGATTTATTTAAGCTCCTGTCATCCCACCAGGAAAGGCAGAGCAGATTCCCACTCCTTCCCAGCCCTCCAAGTGACTTATTTATTTATTTAAGTTCCTGTCATCTCCCCTCCCCAGAAAGGCAGAGCAGATTCCCACTCCTTCCCAACCCTGCAGGTGATTGATTTATTTAAGTTCCTGTCACCTCCCATCCCAGAAAGACAGAACAGATTCCCACTGTTCCCAACCCTCCAGGTGATTTATTTAAGCTCCTGTCATCCCACCAGGAAAGGCAGAGCAGATTCCCACTCCTTCTCAACCCTCCAGATGATTTATTTATTTAAGTTCCTGTCACCTCCCATCCCATAAAGGCAGAGCAGATTCCCACTCCTTCTCAACCCTCCAGGTGATTTATTTATTTAAGCTCCTGTCACCCCACTAGGAAAGGGGCTTTGCCAAGGCTTTAATGCACAGCAACAGCTGCTCCTTTCCCCACGTTTTACCTGCTCCAGGTGCAGAACATCTCTGTTGGAGTTCAAAATCTCCAGTGCCACCACACGGTGTGGACCAGGACAACCAGGGGATCGGGTCCAGCCAGCCTGGGGTGCTGAAAGATCCATGTCCAGGGAAGAGAAGGAGCTGGGAAGGGGCTGGAGCAGCAGGAGGGGCTGAGGGAGCTGGGGGGGCTCAGCCTGGAGAAAAGGAGGCTCAGGGGGGACCTTGTGGCTCTGCAAGTCCCTGCCAGGAGGGGGGAACTGGAAGGGGGTCGGCCTCTGCTCCAGGAACAGGGACAGGAGCAGGTGGGATAGTGGGAAAATTCCCTCCTGGAAAGGGCTGCCCATCCCTGGCACAGCTGCCCAGGGCAGGGAGGGATCCCCATCCCTGGAGGGGTTTCCAAGCCCTGTGGATGTGGCACTTGGGGACACGGGGCAGTGGTGGCCTTGGCAGTGCTGGGGGAACAGTTGGACTCGACGACTTTGGAGAGCTTTTCCAACTTAAACAATTCTGTGGTTTTCCCTCCTTGTCTCCTTCCACAGTTTGCCCCACACGTTTCTCTCCGTCCCTCTCTCTGTGTCCTCCAGAGCTTTCACAACCTACAAACAACCCAAGAGCTGGTGGTTTTCCAGGGATCTGATTTTTAAGGTTGGGTTTTCAGCGAGGCTTCCTAAATTCATCCCATGGTCCAGCTGCACCCACTCGCCCATGACAGGTTCACAAATCCCTCAGGTGCCAGGTGGACCTCTCTCCCTTCACCTGCCACCGGGGAGGCAGCAAATAAAAGGGAATTCCTGCATTTTCCCCATGATATTCATCCCGAATTTGCTCCCACCCCAGTTGCATCCCTCCAGTTTTCAAACATCCTGCAAGAAAATCAGTTCTCCTGGGGTGAGACCTGGATGTATCTGCTGTGTGTCCACTCTGGTCCACCCCAACAGGAGAAGCCAGAGGTATTTCAGGGTTCCTTAATGTCCCTGCAGACCTCCTTGTGCCAGGGTTCCTCCACTGTCACCCTCCTGCTGGAGGAAGGGACCTGCCACCAATGAACTCCCTGCTCTGCTCAGGGAGCAGGTCCAGCAGCAGCTCCAAAGCCACCACGGGGTGACAATTCTTTGCCTGGAAGAGGGAGATTTACGGGGACTTGGGAGATGGTTTGAGAGATGCTTTTGGAGTCCCACCTCGGGAGGTTGGATCCTCATCAAGAGCCAGCGTGGGCAGAGCCCAACCACCTCCAAACCAGTAGCTTAACTGGTGTCACAGCTCCCACAGGACACAGCAGGGACTGCTGCCCACCTCCCATGGGATTCACAACCCTGCAAGGGGACGAGTTTTGGGCTTCTGGTTTCACCCAGTCACCAATGGACCTATTTGAGAGCCAGGACAACCTGAAAGTGGTGCATCCAAACCTCTCCTGAGCTGTCTGAGCTCCTGGGCTTGTTGTGGGAGAGCCCTGAGTGTGGTTCAGCTCATGGTTTGGTGGGGTCAAGTGAAGGAAGGTACCACAGTCAAGTCTGTTTGTCCCCAGTTGAGATAAATGAGGTGCTGGAGATGCCAAAAAGCAGCATCCCACCCACCCTGGGTGAAGAAATCCCTCTCTCTGCTTTATGGCTCTTTTCCTCCTGGTGTCCAGAGAAACAAGGCAACAGGAGAACTCTCATGGCTCTGACCCCACCAGCTTGTGGAGCAACCACTGTGTCCACCAGATGCATCTGCATCTCCCAGAACCACAACAGAATTGAATTCCCTGAGCTGCAAGGGGCCCTCAAGGGTCATCAAGTCAACTCCTGACCCTCCACAGGGTCATCAAATCCAACTCCTGGTCCTCTATAGGATCATTTAATCCAGCTCCTGACCCTCTCTCTATAGGATCATCAAATCCAACTCCTGGCCCTCTATAGGATCATCAAATCCAACTCCTGGCCCTCTATAGGATCATCAAATCCAACTCCTGGTCCTCTATAGGATCATCAAATCCAACTCCCGGTCCTCTATAGGATCATCAAATCCAACTCCTGGTCCTCTATAGGATCATCAAATCCAACTCCTGGCCCTCTATAGGATCATCAAATCCAGCTCCTGACCCTCTATAGGATCATCAAATCCAACTCCTGGCCCTCTATAGGATCATCAAATCCAACTCCTGGCCCCCTATAGGATCATCAAATCCAACTCCTGGTCCCCTATAGGATCATCAAATCCAACTCCTGTCCCTCCACAGGACACCCCAACAACCCCACCACGGGCCTGAATCACCCCTCAATAGGAACTGGATTCAGATGCATCAGAAAAATCCCATCCCTTTTCTTTCTGAGCAAAATGGGTTTTATGGAAGATTTTCCTCTAATTGGCTCCCAGTACGACTGTCATCCCAATTCCATGGGGCACCCTGGGAAGAGGCCCCTGGAATGCTGAGCTCTGGCTGAATTCCAGCCTCAGGAGCCTTTCCCAGACCTGCTCAGGTGGGAAAGGCTGGCCTGGGTATCGGGGAGAGGGTTAGAAAATCCTCCCTGTTAAAGCAGGGAGCTTTTGCACCTCTGGTGATGTCAGGGATGGTGATTTTGGGGCAGGAAAGCTCAGTGATTGAGTGATTGGGCTGGAGAAAAACCTTCCTTGGGACCTGTCTCAAAGCTGTACTTTTCAATTTTTCACTGGCAAATCATTTGAAGAAAATAAGCCTATTTTGTTTACTCGGGAACTTCTTCCCATTGCAAATAAGCACTTGGGTGTTTCACGTGGAAAGTGAAACGAGGGAAATATCGTTTCAAACAGAGGCATCAAATGGCCTTTTTTTGGGGGGGAAAAAAAGGTAAATTGAAGCTTTTCTTTTTGCAAATTGTCTGGTCTGGTTATTTCTCCCCAAACAAGGAACTGAGATTGACACAACCACCCCAGCATGTTGCAGGTGACCTGAAAGTGAAGCTTTACAGAGGGAAAATGTTCCAAGGGAAAATGTTTTCCCGGCTCCAGCAGCAACCCGTGCCTGAGCAGAATTGGGATTTGGAGCCTGGGCCACACAGTTTTCATCCCTCAAGCCACAAAGTCCTTTCTGAACACCCCAGAGCTGGAGGAGAAGAGGGGGCAGAGGAATCTGCAGGGGGAATATGAGAGCAGGGCCAGAAGGGTCTGGGAGCCACTTCCCTGGAAAATGAGAAAGGAAGACCAGGTGTTGTGGGTTTCTGTGGCTGGATTTTGGTCGAAGGAGGGGCTCTCCAGGGTGGTCTCTGTTGGGAGCTGCCAGAAGCTCCCCCTGTGCTGTGGAGCCAAGGACAGCCAGGGCCAGGAGGGACCTCCTGCTGGTGGCCACAGTGGAGCCAATGAAGGATCCCAGTGGCAGCTCTGGGATCCCAGAGGGAAGAATTGAGGAGGGTGGGGCAGTTGGGAATTGCAGCCATGGGAGAACAACACAGAGCCCAAGGTGGGAGCAGGAGGAGGAGAAGGAGGGAGCCCACAGAGAACTTTCCCATCCCAAAAGAACAACATGCCTTTGGAGCCCAGTGGAGAAAGCTCTCCAGCCATTTGCCTGGTGCTTTGGTTGGGGGTTTTTTGGGCATTGTCCACCTCCCTGAGAGTCAAGGACTCCAAAGTGTGTCACCACTGATTGCCTTTCATCATCAATTGTGGGTTTGGGGGGTCAGGGCTGAGGGGAAGACCTTCATTAGCACTGCATTTTGAAACCTTCCTGCATCTTGTGGGGATGGATTTTTTTTTGCTTCTGCCCAAAAAGGGGAAGGGAAACCCACCCCCCAAAAAAATGCCAAGACCATACAAATAAAGGGTTTTTTTCCTCCAGGGCCATACAAATAAAGGTGTTGGGCTCGAATTTAAAATTTGAATTGATTTTAATCCATCAGGTTAATGAGGGTTTGACTCATGGGTTTGAGTTTGAATTTGAAATTTGAATTTGTTTTTATTAATTGATTTAATAGATTGTAATTCATTTTAATCCATCAGTTTAATGGGGCTTTGGTTCATTGGGTTGAGTTTTAATTTGAAATTTGAATTCGTTTTGATCCATCCAGTTCATGGGGGTTTGGCTCCTTGAGTTGAGTTTTAATTTGAAAAACCAAAACGAAACAAAAAACCAGCACAAAACCAACCCACAACAAAATAAACCCCAAAAAGAGGGAAACATCAAAGGGAACAGAACTAGTTTCACTCCTGGTCTGAAAAGTGAAAACCTGCAGAGACTGAACTGCAGGAGAGGTGACAAAAAAGGGCCCAAAAATAGAGCCCTGGAGGGGCCTCCAATCAGCCCCAGGGGTTGGAAAATACCCAAAATAATGAGGCAGAAGGGAAAGAGAAGGGGGAAAAAAACACCATTGTTTGTGTGGCCCTGGAGGAAAAAAACACCTTTATTTGTATTGTCCTTTAGATAAAAAACACCTTGACTTTTATGGACCAGGAATAGAAACCCACCTTTATTTGTGTGGTCTGGAGAAAAAAAAATCTTTTTTTGTGTGGCCTTGGAGAAATCAATCAATCAATCAATCAATCAATCAATCAATCAATCAATAAAAGCACTTTTATTTGTATGGCCCTGGAGGAAAAAAACACATATATTTGCATGGCCCTTTAGAACAAAAACATCTTTATTTGTATGGCCCTGGAGAAAAAAATAAAACACCTTTATTTGTGTGGCCCTGGAATAAAAGCCCACCTGTATTTATACGGCCCTGGAGGAAAAATACGCTTTTATTTGTATGGCCCAGGAGAATAAAAACACCTTTATTTGTATTGCCCTGGAGGAAAAAAACACATATATTTGCATGGCCCTTTAGAACAAAAACATCTTTATTTGTATGGCCCTGGAGGAAAAAAACACATATATTTGCATGGCCCTTTAGAACAAAAACATCTTTATTTGTATGGCCCTGGAGGAAAAAAACACATATATTTGCATGGCCCTTTAGAACAAAAACATCTTTATTTGTATGGCCCTGGAGGAAAAAAACACATATATTTGCATGGCCCTTTAGAACAAAAACATCTTTATTTGTATGGCCCTGGAGGAAAAAAACACATATATTTGCATGGCCCTTTAGAACAAAAACATCTTTATTTGTATGGCCCTGGAGGAAAAAAACACATATATTTGCATGGCCCTTTAGAACAAAAACATCTTTATTTGTATGGCCCTGGAGGAAAAAAACACATATATTTGCATGGCCCTTTAGAACAAAAACATCTTTATTTGTATGGCCCTGGAGGAAAAAAACACATATATTTGCATGGCCCTTTAGAACAAAAACATCTTTATTTGTATGGCCCTGGAGGAAAAAAACACATATATTTGCATGGCCCTTTAGAACAAAAACATCTTTATTTGTATGGCCCTGGAGGAAAAAAACACATATATTTGCATGGCCCTTTAGAACAAAAACATCTTTATTTGTATGGCCCTGGAGGAAAAAAACACATATATTTGCATGGCCCTTTAGAACAAAAACATCTTTATTTGTATGGCCCTGGAGGAAAAAAACACATATATTTGCATGGCCCTTTAGAACAAAAACATCTTTATTTGTATGGCCCTGGAGGAAAAAAACACATATATTTGCATGGCCCTTTAGAACAAAAACATCTTTATTTGTATGGCCCTGGAGGAAAAAAACACATATATTTGCATGGCCCTTTAGAACAAAAACATCTTTATTTGTATGGCCCTGGAGGAAAAAAACACATATATTTGCATGGCCCTTTAGAACAAAAACATCTTTATTTGTATGGCCCTGGAGGAAAAAAACACATATATTTGCATGGCCCTTTAGAACAAAAACATCTTTATTTGTATGGCCCTGGAGGAAAAAAACACATATATTTGCATGGCCCTTTAGAACAAAAACATCTTTATTTGTATGGCCCTGGAGGAAAACAACACCTTTATTCAGAGGATGTCCCGGACTGGAGGGGACCTTTAAAAGTCTTTCATCCCACCCCCTGCCATGGGCAGGGACACCTCCCACCAGCCCAGGGGGCTCCAAGCCCCATCCAACCTGCCCATAGACACTCCCAGGGATCCAGGGGCAGCCACAGCTTCTCTGGGCAACCATCCCCCTCTCATAGCCACCAATTCCTTCCCAATATCCCAACTAAAGCTCCACTTTTCCAATGTGAAGCCATTCCCTGTGTCCTGTCCCTCCATGCCTTGTCCCCAGTCCCTCTCCAGCTCTCCTGGAGCCCCTTCAGGCCCTGCAAGGGGCTCTCAGGTGTCCCTGGACCCTTCTCCTCCCCCTCAGCTCTCTCAGCCTCTCACATTCCCTCTCCTAAAGATAAAAGGTCCACTGGGGACCAAAGTGGAAGCTGGAGGAGCCACCAGAGCGCTCAGCAGCTCCCACGCCCAGCTGATGCTGTCGATGGCTTTGTCGATGCCGGGGCAGAGGAGAAGGATGAAGAAGAGCCGCACTCGAGGACCGCAATCCCAGCAGATCGCAGGAGAGGCGGAGCAGAGGATTCACGGTCATCTGCTGCCATCTAGTGCCACTTGGACACCCAGGAATCCTCCCTGGATCCATGAGCTTCTCCAAGCAGGACTCGAGTCCCACAGGTCACATCTCACGTGTTTCGGGTGCACCACGATGGGCACACCTCCCATCTGCACGCCCCGTGCCCACCTCGGCTTCCACAGAGCCCATGGTCCATCAAGCCCCAAATTACCACCCTCTGATATTCCCATTCCAAACTGGGAGCCATTCCAGGACACCGGAGCTGGGAGGCACTGGGAGGGCTGTGTCCAGCACTGGTGCTCCCCGTGCCAGGGGAAGAGGGGTGTGATGGTTCCTCCTGCACCACGGCACGGCCAGGCTGTCCCAAAAAGTATCTGCTGGCGGGTGCAAGGGCGTGTCCCAGGCAGGGAGAGGGTCTTTGGGAAGGGTGGGAAAACCTTGGAGTGGTTACTGGTCTGCTGAGCAGGACCCCTGAGCTCAAAACTGTGGGTTCCCATCAACCCCTTCCTCACCTGGACAGCTCAAAGTCAGCCCCAAATGTGGGGGTGTCCTGGTTTGGAACTGCTGAAGAAGTTGGGGCAGATGGAGACGGTGAAAATTCCCTGGTGGAAACTGAAGGGGAGTGTGGTGGCCAGGCAGGACATCAATGGGCAAGAAGGTCAGGCTCTGCATCAGCCTGAGGTGACCATTCAGCTGCTGGTCTCACGGGGGTTTTGACCTGTCATCCCTCACAATGAGAGGAATTCTTTCCCAGGACTTCATCCCTGGAGCAACTTCACCAAACCCTCCCCAGCTGTTTAACCCTCTGCTGACACCCACACTGGGCAGCAGAAGGGAGGGTGTGCACAGGAAGGGAGGAGGGTTTTCCCTCTCCAGCACCTCCAAAGGCTCTCCTTCCTCAAGCCTGACCACGTGAGAATTCCTTGGGAGATCATTCAAACCAACCTTGGGAACGTTTAGGGATCAGTCCATCCTGTCCTCTGGAGCTCATCTGAGGGTGATCACGACAGGTCCCTTTCAGCCTCAGTGGCTGATTTTGTGACTCGTCATTAGAGGAGATGTTTGGTCCCACCTGGTTGATGGGTATCCATCAACTGAGAAAAATATGGGGCATCAGAGCTCACTGAGGTTGGAAAAGCCCTGCCAGCCCACGGAGCCCACCCTGTGCCCGGTGCCCACCTTGTCCCCCAGCCCAGAGCTCTGAGTGCCACATCCAATCCTTCCTTGGACACCTCCCCCTCCCTGGGCAGTCCCTTCCGATGTTTAACAACCCTTTCCATGAAGAAATCCTTCCTGGAGATGCTTCAGGGAAGACCCAAGGGAAGACCCAAGGGAAGATCCAAGGGAAGACCCAAGGGAAGACCCAAGGGAAAATCCAAGGGAAGATCCAAGACCAAAGGCTTCACAACAAACCCTGAGAGCAAGGACAGCTTAGGGTGAGGTGACCTCAACCACAACCTGCAATCAGCAGCCTGTTTGGTGACTCTGGGGTCAACGAAACACCAGACCAGCTTCCCAAGGGTTGTCCCTGAGCCTCCACCACAGCTGGACACATCTCCAAGAGGTGGGCTCTGCCCCAAGGGAGCGGACACGTCACACACAGCTGGACTGAACGATCCCAGGATTAAGGGGCTCCTGGGATCTGTCTGCAGACAGTGGGAGACAAAGAGGTCTCGGTGTCTGAAGTTCTGAGGGAACTCCTGGGCAAGAAAAGAGACAGAGGGACCAGGGCATGGTACAAAGTCTTTGTTGTCACTGCAGACCCTGAGAGAGCCGCACGTCAAGTCACAGGAAAGTGGCACCAAACCGTGCAAGGTCAACAGCACCTTTGATGGGGAGGATTGGAAAGCCCTTTCAAGAGTTTGTTCAACCTCACACCAGCCCTGTGAGGTAGGTCATCACCCCCCTGTGCCCACGGGGTGGGGGGAACTGAGGCACAGGCAAATCCAGTGGCTTGGCCAAGGCTGTGGGACAAGCCAAGGACACGGGCAGGAGGTCTTCTGCTCTGGACCCTGGCTCGTGGCTCCTTGTTTGGCCAGCTGGGCTTGGCCTTGAGCAGGGAACAGGTAACATCTGGGGGGGGACTCCTGAGCCTCCAGAAAGCACCCTGGTGACCAGCTGCCACCAGCACTTGAGGCATGGAAGCCCTCCCCAGGTGGCTTCTCCTTCTGGGTGACGCCAGGACTTGTGGGCGTTCTCCTTCCAGGAGGTCAGGAGGAGCCTGAGAACTTGGATCCTTCGTGGACACGGCCCAGCACTGCACGGCACAGTCCAAACTGGAAGCCACGGTTCTCTCACGGTAAACATCTCCCCAGAGACGAGGCCCAGCACTGAGCTCTGGTGGCAGTGGGTGGTGGGGGGAGGTCTCACCGAGTCTGGAGGACAGGGAGGAGGTAGCTAGAAGGATGTTACACCATCACCAGCATCTTCCATCGGTGTTGGATGTTCACATGTTCCCCCCTCCAAGTCACCCCAGCCCATGTGCAATGTCGAGGAGAAACTGGAGCTGGGAGGTAAATTGGCCAGGAAGAGGTGCCACGATGGGATGTCCACCATGGGAGCCCCACCTCCAACCCACCCTGGCCCTCAGGAAAGTCACAGTACCCAGGTTCCACTCCCCCCACCACCAGTTTTTGTGCTGAATGCAAATTCTGTCGTAGAAAAATAGTCCTCTGGTAGCAAAAGACAAAGGAGAGGAATAAAAGACCCTTGTGGCCAGAGCAGTGCAAATGAGGAGAGCCAGCTCAGGAGGGATGGGCTTCAGGTGGCCTGGGATGGTCACTTCCTCAAGGGGAAGGAGGTTGATTGGACTTTGATGGCTGGGACTGGCCTGGAGCAAGAAGAAGGAGAAAGGAGACATTTGAGTGAAGACAGTGAGAACTCATCCCCACAACCAACGACCCCCAGCCCAGGGCACACAGACCAGCTGCTGCCCCAGAGACCAGGGGAGATCTGGTGCTGTGGTGGTCACCCGTGTCCTCTTGCAAAGATAAAGCCACAGACTGCACTGGTTTGAGGCACTTTTCTTTTGGTGAACCCTGAAAAGCCTGACAGGACACAGAGCCCACCAAAGCACATGGTGACACCAGGCAGTGAGCACCAGGGAGAACTGGGAGCCCACCAGCAGTGGGAGTGATGTCCTCCAGGGACATCCATGAACAGCCAAGGTGGTTCATGCCCTACCAAGAGACATCACCAAATCAACCAACCTGCTTTGGAGCCTATTCCCATCCCGGGAATCCGGGAGTCATGGAGTGGTTGAGTTGGAAGGGACACTAAAGATCATCCATCCCTGCCATGGGCAGGGACACCTCCCACCAGCCCAGGGTGCTCCAAGCCCCATCCAACCTGCCCTTGGACACTTCCAGGGATCCAGGGGCAGCCACAGCTTCTCTGCCCAACCTGTGCCAGGGCCTGCCCACCCTCCCAGCCTGGAATTCCTTCCCAATATCCCACCCATCCCTGCCCTCTGGCACTGGGAAGCCATTCCCTGTGTCCTGTCCCTCCAGGCCTTGTCCCCAGTCCCTCTCCAGGACTGCTCTCAGTGGGCAGCACAGACAAACCCCACACTTTGGCCAAGGGAGATGATTTTGGCTGCCAGGATGTGCCAACTCTGCCTCTTTGGGAACCTCAGAACAGCCCTGGTTTATCTCCTCGGAGAGAAGAGCTCCAGAGGTTGGGTCACCCTGAGACAACTCAAGGCGTCTCCAGCTCTTTGTGGTGGCAACTACAAAGGAGTAAGAATCCAAAATAATATCAGAGCAGTGATTAACAAGGAAGACTGCTCAGAGGTGAGGGACAACTCCATTCCAGCGTGGTGTCATCTCCACGGGTGGACACAGCCCAGGAGCCCGAGCAGCAGGAACGGGTGCAAACATGACCCCTGAGGGCTCCACTGCCCCATGTCCAGAGGATTTAGCAGGACAGGATTTCCAGCAAGGGCTGGAAGCAGCAGGGACATGGAAAAGAATTGGGCTCCAGCTCCCAGCTCCCACCTGGAAAACCCACATCCTCCACTCCCTTGGCCACAGCTGCCCAACTCTGTTGCTGGTGAGGTACCCACAGATGTCCTGCACACCTGGGAGCTTCTGGGAAGGTGGACATTTAATCCCAGGTCTCCTGGTTCCCAATGTTAAACCAAAGTCCATCCCCGCCCCAAGGAGGTCCCAGGGGTCTCTGTGGTGTCCTTCACTCACCTTTGAGGTGGCATCGGTCTGCAGGGGGGAAGAGATGGATGAAAGAGAACATCAGTGTCCATCCCTTGACTCCATCACCCCCCAGGGGAACCCCGAGGGCTCCCTCCACACCCTGGGCTGGGGGGACACAGGCACCCCCAAAATATGGCAGCTCCCATAAACCCACCACCTTCCAAAGCCAAACCTTGGTTGCTGTTGGTCCATTTTGGTGCTGGTGCCATGGCTGCAGACCAGGGACATCCCACCCACATGTGACCCACGAGATGTCCCCCCCACTGCATCCACCTGCAGGACCCCAACCGAGGTGGGGGACACTCAACTCACTTCAAGGGCCTCACAGGGTGGCTCGTGGCACTTGTCCCCAACCCCTGGTAGTTGGTAGGAGGGACCATGACCAGCAGGGTCTGTCCATGTGCAGGAGGCAGCTCTTTGGCCAGGAGAGGACTGCCAGGGAGCGGCCGCCGTGGGGGCAGGTGCTTTGGGACCACCTGGGATCACAAAGGGGAAGAGACGACACTCTCAGAGGAGCCGCCACTGACCTCCTACAACCTCCCCCCATCCCCCACCACGGAGCTGAGATGCTTCAAGGCATGGAAGAGCACCCAAACTCCCTTCAAATATTCTCATTATCTAATAGACCTTCTTCACTGTGGCAACAGATCCCCCTCCCAGGGTGGTGTGACAGTTCCTCCAGAGAGCCCAACCCAAAACCACCCAAAACCACCCAAAACCACCCAAAACCAGGGAATTTTGACGAGTCTGGAAGGAAAAGTGGAGCTCACCTGGGGGGTCCTCACGGGGCTGCATGGAAGAGGTTTCTTCGGAGGCGGGAGCTTGGCCTGGGAGCCGGTGGCTTTGGGAGGCACCTGGGGGGACTTGGCAGCTGGGGGAGGTGGCCTGGTGGGTTTGGGGTCTCTGGGGCGTGGAGGGATGGAATGGGGAGCCGGGCGGAGAGGGTGGACCACGTTGACGGGCTGGGAGCCGGCGTGGTGAGCGCAGGGTTTGGGGAGGAACGCAGCCCGCGCCGCCTGCCAGGGGGAGAAGGGGAGGAACGTGGAGAAGATCCTTCCTGGGAGGACTGATCTCCTCCAGGCCTGGGTTCCCTGAACTGGGAGCTGCAGGTGGAGCTCTGGGGGTTTGTTTTCCCACCACTTTTCCCATCTTGCCTTGACCCTAGAGCTCTTTTGCAACTTTAATGGCTCTTTTAGAACTTTAATGGCTCTGTGGCTCCCTGTTTGCTCCTCACGAGCCAGATGAGAGCGCATGGGGATGGGGAAGGTGCTCGTCTTGAAGAGCTGGGGCAGGGAAAACTCTGGTGAATCCACCAGATTTCCACCAGATGGGAGACATCATCTGCTCTGCCCCGCTCTCTGACACTGTGGCTGTGCTCAAAAAACCTTAAATTCATCCTAAATTCTTCCTAAATGCAGCTCTGGGGTTGAAATAAAGCACCATGAGAAGGTGGAAATTCCCTGAAAGACACTACGGGTCAAATAAAAGAACCCCTGGAAAATGAGGGAATAGCCAAATCTGTGGGAATCAAGAGCCATGACCCGAGAAGGAAGAACAGGAGGACACCATAAATCAAACTGCAAAGCCAATGCACAGCTCTGTTTGAATTTTGGGCTCATTGACATAGGAAAATACCCACCCACGGGCCATGATGGCCCTTTACTCACATCAACTCCTCTTCCATAGGGGCAATTTCCCAGTGGAGGCTCCTGGTGGTCCCTCACCGGGGGGGTTTTGAGCAGGTGGAGCTCCACAGACTCACTTTTAGGAGCCCACGGGCTCCCAGGGTAGACACAGAGCACCAGTCACTGGAGGTGGATCACCCACAGGAATCACATCCCAGGGAAGGCAAAACAGCCTGGCAGGTGAGTCCTCACTTACTTTATTGGTGTGGCTGGAGGTGGAGATGTTCCTCAAGGTGAAGGCAGCTTTGGGATGGCCACTGGTTGACTTCCGACCCATGGGTTTGTTCCTGCTTGGGGATTCCAAAGTCAGTCACAGGTGGCAAAATAAAACAACCATTTCAGCAACATCTGCCCATCAGAGAGGCCCTGGCTCAATTAACAGCTCATTAGCAGACTTTTCACCATGGGGTGAGTCTGTCTCGAGGTGAAGGGGGGAATCAAGGGTTAGTTGGGTCTGGGGTCTCCTCAGAGCAGGGGCTCTGAGGGCTGTGTGTGTGTCTGTCCCTGTGCTGGGAGGGGACATAAAGAGAATATGGAAATTCAGAGGTCCTTTAGAGCCCTTGGAATTCTTGCAGCCCACCAGGAGTGAGAAAGCTCCTTGGTACCAGCCACCTTCATCATCACTCCCTGGGGTGGTCCTGTTCAGAGGAGCATTCCTCTGCTAGGAGCCTCAAATATTCCCAGGAGAAAGCTCTCCAGATCTCAAACCAGGTCCCACAGAACTTTTAACCAGCTCCTCCACCACCATCCCTCCCAGGCTGGAGGAAACAAGGTTCCAGAGCCTCGCCGGACCCTCCAGAGAGAAGGGATGCAGGAGGCACCACCCACCTGTACACCTCCTGGCTCCTCTTCCTCATCTCCTTCATCCACTTGTTCAGGAGGGAGTTGTCCCTGCGGTACCAGTGGTAGATGCTCATCATCAGGGCCGGGAGGAGGAAGAGGAAGATGACGAGAAGGGCGATGAAGATGGCCTCGTGGTCTGCCAGGGGAAGCACAGAGAGGAGGGAGGGGCTGGGAGGGCCACCAGTGGACGTGCTGGTCCACCCGCCCATTGCTGGTCACCAAACTAGAGACACCACTGCTGATGACACCCGGGATAAATGTCCCTGTGAGTCGTGCCAGGGGAAGCCAAAGGGGTCACTGCAGCCCCATGAAGGGGGCAAGTGGTGCAACCCCACAAAAGGAGTGTGGATTTGGGGGGGTTATGGGGGAACTGGGTAGTAGTTTCTCTTCTTCATTCAGGTGATGTGAATTATGGTGGAACTGTTTAGTTCCTCATCCTTATCCAGGTAATGTCAATTATGGTGGAACTGCTTAGTTTCTCTTCTTTATCAAGACAATGGGAGTTATGGTAGAACTGTGTAGTTTCTCTTCCCTATCAAGGAAATAATTGAAATATGGTGGAACTGTTTAGTTTCTTTTCCTTATCCAGGTACTGTGAGCTATGGTAGAACTGTTTACTTTCTCTTCCCTATCAAGGAAATACTTGAATTATGGTGGAACTGTTTAGTTTCCCTTCCTTATCCAGGTAATGCAAATTATGGTAGAACTGGTTAGTTCCTCTTCTTTATCCAGGTAATGTGAGTTATGATGGAACTGTTTAGTTTCTCCCTATCAAGGAAATAATTGAATTATGGTGGAACTGTTTAGTTTCCCTTCCTTATGAAGGTAATGTGAGCTATGGTAGAACTGGTTAGTTGCTCTTCTTTATCCAGGCAATATGAGTTATGGTAGAACTGTTTAGTTTCTCTTCCCTATCAAGGAAATACTTGAATTAT
>VXAU01004625.1:31599-46258 GCA_013399695.1 Formicarius rufipectus | reverse complement strand
CCCTCTCCTGGTGGTCCTGCAGCCCCAGCTTGGCTTTCAGACCCCCCTTCCCCTCTCCTGGTGGTCCTGCAGCCCCAGCAGCCCCTCCAGACCCCCCAGCAGCCGTGACTCACTGGTGGGCTGCACGGGCCCGCTGTCCACGCTGCCCCCCAGCCCCGGCTCCTCGCAGCGTGGGGGAGCCCAGCCCACGTCACAGTGGCAGTTCTTGTTGCTGTTGCAGACCTGCAGGGAGAGGAGGAGGGTGGGACACCACGAGGGACACGTGGAGAGGGTGGGCTGCAGGGTGGGGATGGTGGCAGGGGGTCAGTGATGGGAGTTTGGCTGGGAGGAGCTTCATTCCTGCCGGGATTCACTCGTTGGACATCAGGGAATCGTGGGGTGGTTTGGGTGGGAAGGGATCTGAAAGATCATCTGGTTCCAACCACCTGCCAAGGGCAGGGACACGTTCCATAGACCCCTTGAACATCAGAGAATCATGGAATGGTTTGGACTGGAGGATCTAAAGATCATCCCATCCCACCCCCTGCCATGGGCAGGGACACCTCCCACCAGCCCAGGGGGCTCCAAGCCCCATCCAACCTGCCCTTGGACACTCCCAGGGATCCAGGGGCAGCCACAGCTTCTCTGCCCACCCTGTGCCAGTCCCTGCCCACCCTCCCAGACACCAATTCCTTCCCAATATCCCATCTAAAGCTCTACTTTTCCAATGTGAAGCCATTCCCTGTGTCCTGTCCCTCCATGCCTTGTCCCCAGTCCCTCTCCAGCTCTCCTGGAGCCCCTTCAGGCCCTGCAAGGGGCTCTCAGGTGTCCCTGGACCCTTCTCCTCTCCAGGTGACCCCCCCCAAGCTCTCTGATAGCCTTAAGGACTCTGAGCAGAACAAAAGGGCAGATTTGGGTGGTGTTCCCACCACAAGTCTCTCCATAACCCAGCAGATCTCCTCCAGTTTGCTGCTGCCTCCTCTGACAAAGCCCCACGTTCCACAGAGCTCCAACCTCCGCAGCCTTTAAGCTTTGGACAACAACATCTCCTTCTACTCCCTGAACCATCTCCCTGGTTGTTTTTTGGGTATTTTTTGCAGTCCCAGTGGTCTTTCTAACCCTTGTTTTCCTCTCAGAGGGAACAGCCACCTGCTCTGAGCTCCAAACACTCTCCAGCTCCAGCTGGACCCTGATCCAAACTTTGCAGATGGTTCTTACATGGTGAATCATCTTCCTCTCCCTCAGACACAAGGAGAGGTCCCAGTTCAGCCTCACCTGGAGCTGAGGCATGAGGCAATCATGGAAGGCAAAGTTCATTGTGTCCCAGGGCTCATCCCTGGGGGAAAACAGTTGGTTTTCCTTCCCAAATCCGTGCCTGATCCCCGGGCTTTGCCGGAGGTTCCGGGGCAGTGACTCACCCCGTGGCCGTTGCACCGCGAGACGCATTTCTCCAGCTCAAAGAGGGAGGCGTTCTGGCAGCGGCGGTCCTTGCACACCTGAGGGACAACCAAGGAGCTGAGCTGAGAGGGAGAACCAAGAGAGACCTCCAGGACCTTCTGAGGGCTTCCCTGAGGGTTCCCTGCAAGGGTGCTCTCCATGGTTGTCCAACCGCAGCGTTCCGAGTCAATGGATTTCACCCCAGCTTTCGGCACAGCCCAGGAAGGTTCTGCCACTCCATGCCCAGGATGGCTCAGTGGACACCAGCCACCACCATTCCCAGCCACCCCCTGTCCTCAGAACCCTCCTGGCAGTTCCTGGAGGAACCATCTCCCATCTGGCCCCAAAACACCGGCTGGATTCCAAACCCAGCCCTCCTCCCTCGGGAATGTGTCACCATCCTGGCCTTGCAGCCCAAACCGGGGTGAAAACTCCATCCCAAACTGGAAGTGGGGGGAAAATTCCACTATCAAAGTGCCAAACAGGAGAGGAAGTATCTCCTCTCCCAGAAGCAGGAGCAGAAACACCATGGAAATGTTTCCTGAAGAGCTGCTCCTGTGGGTGCTGGACCATGGACAACACAAGGGCACCCACTCTGCCACCATGTCCTCTGCCAGGCTCCTGCCCTTCCCCAGCTCCACTGGCCCCCTCCAAATTCCCTGGAGATGCAGGGACTGCAAAGGGGAATAATGCCCACTTAGCTTCCCACTGGCAAATGTCCTTCCCTTGGGAAACAACTGATTCATGGGACGAAGCCTCGTCCATGAAATCCTGGGGGAATTCTTGGTGGGGTTGCTCTGCTATGAAGTCAACTGGAAAAGAGGCCAGAGAGAAGAATCTGGTGGCCTGCAAACACCTGGTGATGTCTAAAAATGCCCCAGATGAGAAGAATTTGGTGGGCTACAGACGTCTGGTGATGCCTAGAAATGACCCAGATGATAATTTGGTGACCTGCAAACTGCTGGTGACATCTGGAAATGCCCCAGATGAGAATCTGGTGGCCTGCAAACGTCTGATGATGTTTAGAAAGGTCCCAGATGAGAATTTGGTGGCACACAAACATCTGGTGACATCTAAAAATGCCTCTGATGAGAATTTGGTGGCCTACAAACATCTAGAAATGCCCCAGTTGAGATGGCACCAGGGCACAGGAGGAGAAAACCACATCCCACTGGCAAAGAGCCCAATGTCACAGCGGAGCCGGAGAAGAGCCAAGAAGCTCATCTCCTGCAGGAGATCCCAGCCCCAGGGACAGGCACTCACCATCCCATCTCCACATTTGGTCCCTGTCATCACCAGCCCGGGGTCAGAGAGGTCCTCCTCGTCGTCCTTGGCCGTGTACATGTAGGTGCCCCTGCACTTCACCTCCCGCCCGTTGAAGCGGATGGTGGTGTCGATGGACACCGTGTTGGTCCCCTGGGGCTTCTTGGCAGAGCTCTGGCACTGGATCTTCCCACACATGGCATCCCTGGGAGCAGGGACAGTCGAGGTGAGCGTGGGAAGGGGTGGGGCACCAACCCCCTCAGCCTCCCTGCCCGTCACCCCACGGATCATCTCCCTCTGAAATGATGGGTTGTGATGGGAAGACAACCAAGACAACCAGTTGGGTTGTGATGGGAAGACTTGGCAGGTTCAGGGAGCACTTGGATAAATCGTGGACAGCACAGAGAAATGGTGGAGGGAATGGTGGGGGATCTAAAATCCCTGGAATGACATTCTCAGGCGCATGGTGGGATTCTTGGGGTGTCCTGTGTAGGGCCAGGATTGGACTCGATGGTCCTGGTGGGGCCCTTCCAACTCAGGGTATCCTAAGATTCTGTGAACTGGGAACACTGGAGAGCACACGCTCCCTAAAGAGAATCCTCCACTGATGCTGTCTTGGATCTTCCCACCAGGCTGAGTGTTGGGACAACAGAAACCTTCAGACTGGAAAACACCTCAAGATCACTGAGTCCAACCTCCCCCCAGCAGTGATGGAACCAGAAGCCAGGAAGGACCTGGTGGCTTCCTCAGGCCCCAAAACGTGGTTGACACCTGGAGGCTGGGGCAGGAGCCTCCCATTCCCCTCCCAGGGGTGAGCACGGGGGGGCTGTGGGTGCAGGAGGGGGAGATGGGGCACCCAGGGGTGCCAGGGCTGCCCCCACCTCTTGTCACACTTGACGTAGCGCCCGTGGCTGTCCTTGCCGCAGTTGCCGTAGGTGTTCCCAGCCATGTTCACGTCCTGGAAACAGGCATCTGGAGCTGGCCAGGCACCTGCAGGCAGGGAGGAAAGGTCCCACTTGGGGTGGGGGAAGCAGCAGTGGAGAGAAATACTAAGGGCAGGAGGAGCAGCTGGATGCTCACGGAAGAAACACCGCGGGAAAGTTTCCTGCAGAGCTGCTCCTTTAGGTGCTGGCCTGAGGACAGCACAAGAGGGATGCAATTCCCTTTTCTCCAGGGTCTTGTGGAGGGTTTTGATCTTAGAGCCATGGAATGGTATGGTTTGGAAGAGACCTTAAAGCCCATCCAGTCCCACCCCCTGCCATGGGCAGGGACACCTCCCACCAGCCCAGGGGGCTCCAAGCCCCATCCAACCCGCCCTTGGACACTCCCAGGGATCCAGGGGCAGCCACAGCTTCTCTGCCCCCCCTGTGCCAACGCCCCTCCACCCAACACCCCACACCACCCATGGGTCCTCCACACGGAGAAGGGTGGGAAGGAGGCAGGGAAGGGCTGGTGGGACTCACCCGGTCCCCAGAGCTGGACACACTGCTGGTGGTGGGTCATGCACATGCCGTTGCTGCAATAGGCCTGCCCGTGGGCACAGGAGGAGCCATCCAGCAGGTACACGTTGGGTGGGCAGTAGGGGGAGGTCCCCGTGCAGTATTCTGGGAGGTCACACGATCCCGCTGCTTCCCGGCACAGCGTCCCGGCCACCTTCAGCTGCCACGGGGAGGAGAAGACAGAGGCACCACCACTCAGCCAAGGGGGACAAAGGTTGGCACTGCTGCTGCCTCCTGGCTGGAAAAAATCCGGGATGGCCTTTCCGGGGATGTATAGGGATGGGTGGGGATGGAGATACAGTCCAGAGCCATGAAGATGCCAGAGGAGGGTCTCCTGGAGAGGGGGTTTTAGGAAGGGCCTGGAGGGATGGACACGGGGAATGGCTTCCCAGTGCCAGAGGGCAGGGATAGGTGGGATATTGGGAGGGAATTCCTTCCTGGGAGGGTGGGAAGGTGCTGGCACAGGTTGGGCAGAAGATCCCTGGGAGTGTCCAAGGGGAGATTGGACGGGGCTTGGAGAACCCTGGGCTGGTGGGAGGTGTCCCTGCCCATGGTGGAGGTGGGACTGGATGGGCTTTAAGGTCCCTTCCAACCCAAACCATTCCAGGATTCTCCTGCAGACACAAGTTCACACACAGGGGAGTTTGACCATATGGACGTGCAGCACATGATTCCCAAGGGAATGGCAGGGCTGGATTCCCATGCTCATTCCATGGGCATGTTGGGGACACGGTGGGGGCATGGTGGGGGCACAGGGTGGGCACGGTGGGGGTCTGACCTTGCAGTTCTGGCAGCAGTCACCATGGGCACACTGGGCCCCCTCCTTCAGCGTGCAGTTGTGAGCGTTGCAGCAGGGGTTGGTGCACTCCTGCCCAGGAGATGAAGGAGAAGAGGACAACACAGTGGTCAGTGATCCCATCCCTTCCTTATCCCTTTCCCTGCCCCCTTTTTCCACCCCTCACTCATCCCTGCTCTTCTCATTTTGCCAACAGGGAAATTGAGGCACGGAGGGGATGAGAAAGAACTGAGCACTCAAGGGCAAAGTCAAGAAGAAATCCAGGACCACCTTAAATGGATTTAGGAAGGTGGGACTGGGAAGAGCCCTTGGGATGGAGTCCTTGTGGTGACCAGCTAACCCTCTTCCCTTGGAAAGCCCCTGTTGTGCAGCTGAGCTGCAAAGACCTCTGCAGGGAAGTGATGCAGCAGCAGCTCTCACCTCCACCTCCCCACAGTCACAGTCTTCTCCTTCCTCCCGGAAGCCGTTGCCACATTTCCGTCCCACCACCAGGTCCTTGGTGTCGGGCAGGTTGAAGAGACACATCCCACCTCCCTTCTGGAAGTAGTTTTCCAGCTGCCTCTTGCTGCAGGAGCTGAACACGCGAGGGAAGGGGTGTCTGTGCAGGGGACAGAGGGGCAGGGGTGGGAAAAGGGGTGATCAGGACCAGCAGAAGGTGGGAAACCAGCACAAACCATTCCAAGAGGGATGGGAAACGGGGAGATCAGGACCAGGAGAAGGTGGGAAACCAGCACAAACCCTTCCAGGAGGGATGGGAAACAAGGAGATCAGGACCAGGAGAACCTGGGAAACCATAGTCAGAATTAGGAATTAAGCACTATCAGCACAAACCCTTCCAAGAGGAATGGGAAACGGAGATCAGGACCAGGAGAAGGTGGGAAACCATGGTCAGAACCAGGAATTAAGCACAATCAGCACAAACCATTCCAAGTGCGATGGGAAACAGGGAGATCAGGACCAGGAGAAGGTGGGAAACCAGCACAAACCCTTCCAAGAGGGATGGGAAACAGGGAGATCAGGACCAGGAGAAGGTGGAAAGCCAGTCAGAGTTGGCAATTAAGGACATGGACAAACTGACATAAACCTTTCCAAAGAGCAGAAGCCACCATTGTTTGGTGAGTCCATGAACATCTCCCACCCCAACCGGCACCAGACTAACAACCCTGAACCCAAAATCCTCAGGAATGGGATGAGGGAGGAACAGGCAGAGCTGTTGTCCACGCCCCTGTGGAGCATCAACCCTCCAGCATGAAACCTCTTGGAGACTGGAGACCCTCGTGGTGTGAACCTCAAAGCCCAGGAGCACCAAGCGCTGCAGGCTCTGCGAGCTCGATGCTGGTGCAGATGCCACCTCGGTGCCTGGCACCTGGGACACCGCAGACCCCTCCCCTCCGAGAAACCACAAGGCAGGTGCCACATCCGCTCAGGATGTCAGTTAAAGAGATGTTTATCACTGACCCACAACGGAAAACACCCATCTCCGGTACTTAAACACCTCTGGGGTCGAGATGGGGGAAGATCAATTTAAGAAAATAAAGAAATATGGAAAAGAAACACCAAAAAAAACCCCAAAGTCCCAAAGGAAAACAATCAGAGCCTCCACCACAAAAGGTCATTTCTCCAACAGCTCCACCAGCTTTGCCCCGGGGAGCAAACTCAGGACACTGAGTTTCTAGAGGAGCTCTGAGCTCGGCCCTTCTGTGTTTTTGCAAAATTTGTGGGTGATAACAAAGTTCTTCTTCCTTCTTACTAATGGTTTCATTTCCTCCTAACCCTGACAAAGAAGTTTTGCATCTTGTCAGGACACCTCAGGTTTCAGATGACACAGAGGGTGTTTTTGGAGAAGTGTTTCTGAATTCTGGAGGAAACCTGAGCTGCAGGGAAAGTTCTAAGTCCCTGTGGGTTCTTGGGGGTGAGAAAGTCGATATGCCCAATAAACATGAAGGTGCAAATAGAGACAGGCTGGAGACAGTCCAAAATGTCCTTTTCTCCACCACAATCCACCTAGGGAGAGGTTAAATCCCATGGGATCGGTGCCAGGATCTCGCAGCCCCTGAGGGAACAGCCTGTGGACACCCTAAAATGACACTGTGGACTTGCACTGGTCTTCATTGACTGGAAGAGCAGGTGGGATCAAATGTGAGGGAATAAAACTGCTTTTCCACAGGGCAGGGATGTCTGGAATGAGGGCACTGTCAGGAGATGGAGAACCCTAAAGGAGAAGGACTTAGGAATGGGAAGTGGCACCAACCAGATGGAGTTGTTAAGAGCTTTGGGCTGAATTAAAGGGTAAAACCAAAGGAAAACAAACCCTGGGTGGCCTCCAAAGAGCCAAACCAATGCCTGACACCTTGGGCATCCAGGCTTTGTAGGGCTGGGGTGAGGGATGGGAGCTCATCCCACCTCCAGTGCCACAATTCCCCATGGGATTGACGGGGGACTGGGCACCCCTTGGCCCCCTGGTCTTAAAACAGAGGGAAATTCCACGGTGCCAAGGGGTGGGAGAGCCCTGGGAAATGCCCTGGAGTCCTGGGATGCGTGTGGCAGGTCACATCCATGGCTTCCATCCTTAGCTATTGTGGGATGGGGTTGCCACCCTTCTGCTGCCCCTCAGAGACCACCAGCCCTGCTCCCAGCTGGCACCTGGGATGTGCAATCTCCAGGGAATCAGAGAAGAGTCACAGAGTGGTTTGNTTCCCAATATCCCACCCAAAATCTCCCCTTTTCCAGTGGGAATCCATTCCCTGTGTCCTGTCCCTCCATGCCTTGTCCCCAGTCCCTCTCCAGCTCTCCTGGAGCCCCTTCAGGCCCTGCAAGGGGCTCTCAGGTGTCCCTGGACCCTTCTCCTCTCCAGCTGAACCCCCAGCTCTCCCAGCCTGGCTCCAGGGTGGAGATGCCAAGATTCCCTCCCCACTCCCCATCCCTGCAAACAGCACCCACACCCCGCTGGGTGGGGGTGGGTGGGTTTGGGGACCCCCCCCTTATCCCCACCACCACCACTACCACCACCACCACCACCTACCCAGTGGCTGCTGCCATGACACAGCCTCCTTGCTCCGGGGTGGCCTCCACGCAGCAGCCCTTGGTGTCGTGGACCATCCCAAAGTTGTGGCCGATCTCGTGGGCCATGGTGGCGGCGGCTCCGATGGGCTGCTCCGCATGGTCCTGCACAGGGAGGGGGTGGGGGGACGTGGCAGCACAGCAGGGATGCAGAGGGCTGACCCCACAGCAGGGAATGGGGTCGGTGTCGTGGAGGGACCCCAAAGTCCCTGGGACCGCAGCTGGATCCCGTGGGATGGACACCGAGAGGATTGGAGGAAGGTTCTCGGCAGAAGTGGGGTCTGGTCTCTAAATGTCCTGTGTGGGGCTGTTGGGAGGGTCTTCTGTGGGAGCCAACTGGGGCCTTGGAAGGTGCATCCCAAAATCCAGACACCTGGGTGCCCTCCAGCACCCTGCCCAGGGGTCACAGGTCAGCAGGGCCACTGTGAGCATCACCATCCTGATCAGGGCCACCATCAGGAGGAGGGTAAGAGTCACCTGGGGACGTGTGACCCCACAAAACCAGGGAGCACACGCAGGGGCAGGAGTACCACAGGAGATCCCAACGCTGCTGGATGGTGTAACATGGGGTGGGAGACCTTTAAACCAGCCCCTTCTCATCCTCCCACCAATATCTGAGATGGGTAAGGAGCCACCAACATCTGAGAGGGGTAAGGAGCCACCAACATCTGAGAGGGGTAAGGAGCCACCAACATCTGAGAGGGGTAAGGAGCCACCAACATCTGAGAGGGGTAAGGAGCTACCAACATCGATGCTCCTGCCCATGTTGCATCCCAGGACCAACATCACAGGGCTGCTCCTCCAAATCCATGGAGAACTCCTCCAAGACGGGGTGGCTTCTCCAGCTGGGAGAAGCAGTGGGGACCCCTCAGATCCTTCTTACCACGCTGACACCTCCAGAGTTATCCACGCTGCACATCCCCTCCAGCGGGGCCATGCCAATGGTCGTCCCCCCAAACGTCCTCCCTCTGCCAGAAAGGAGAACAGAGCAGGAGCTCAGCCCCTTGGGGTGGTTTAGAGACCCCAGTGGGAGGTGGGACCCCCCTGCCCTGCTGTCCCCGGGTCCAGGGTGGGGTTGCTCACGTCAGGAGCTGGGCATTGTCGTGCTTCTTGCGGGACCTCAGCGACTTCTTCCACTGCAGGAAGGCCCAGAGAGTGGCGTTGGCGTCGCTGGTGACGGCGCAGTGGTCGCGCTCTGTCCACACCTCCAGCCCGATCAGGGCCACCTTGATGTTCATCAGCCTGTAAAACTGCAGGGGAGGGGTGGAGGGAGGTGTCACAGGTTTCTGTAGATGAATTTTGGTGGAAGGAGGGGCTCTCCAGGGTGGTCTCTGTCGGAAGGTGCCAGAAGCTCCCCCTGTGCTGTGGAGCCAAGGACAGCCAGGGCCAGGAGGGACCTCCTGCTGGTGGCCACAGTGGAGCCAATGAAGGATCCCAGTGGCAGCTCTGGGATCACAGAGGGAAGAATTGAGGAGTGTGGGGCAGTTGGGAATTGCAGCCATGGGAGAACAACACAGAGCCCAAGGTGGGAGCAGGAGGAGGAGAAGGAGGGAGTCCACACTGGAGCAGGGGGGGAAGGACTGAAAGCTGTGCCCCCCCTGCAGCCCCTGGAGATCCCTCGGGGGGCACAGACCCCCCTGCAGCCCCTGGAGATCCCTCGGGGGGCACAGACCCCCCTGCAGCCCATGGGGTGACCCCCAGCACAAGAGCAATGGCAGAACCAACACCCCACTGCAAACCCCCATTCCCTGCTCCCTGGAACTGCTGGGAAGAGGGAGGAGTGGGAAGAGAAAGGGGTTCTTCAGACTGATTGATTTCTTACTTTTAGTTCTCCTCTTGTCAGTAATAAATGTCAGTATTGAGCCCCTCTGAGTTTGCTTTGCCATTCTCTCTCTCAGCTGTTTTTTGCCTTTTCTCCTTTTCCTTTCCCTCTGGGACAGGGGGGCCTGGAGGTTTGGGTGGACACCGGGTGAAAACCCCCACAGGAGGTCATGGAGACAGGCACAGGTGTGGGCACAGGAGCCCGTTTCGGTGGCACTGTGCCATCCATGGGCTGGCAACGCCTGTGTCCCTCCTTGTGCCAAGGGTGCCACCATCGACCCCGGGGCAGGACCCAGCGGGGGCTTTGCTGCTGCAGCTCAGCCCAGTGGGTGGCAAAAGCAATGTGACCATGTTCATCTCAACTCCTAAATTCCTTGATGGATGGTCAAGCCCTGGCACAGCTGCCCAGCGATGGAGTCCCCATCCCTGGAGGGGTTTAAAAGCCACATGGAAGTGGCACTTGAGGATGTGGGTCAGTGGTGGCCTTGGCAGTGCTGGGGGGTGGTTGGACTCGATGGACTTGGAGGTCTTTCCCCACCTAAACGATTCCATAATTCTGTGAATTATGTGTGAATTCTGTGAATTATTATGCCCTAGTGACACGGGGACAGTCCCTGAGGGCCACCACCAAGCTCAGGTGCTCTCACAGCCACTGGGAAGAACAGAGGTGGCCAGAAGGGTCCAGCAGATCCCCCACCTTGTCCACGTAGTTCGCAATCTCCACGATGCGCTGCTTGGTCTGGCCCAAGTTGAGGTTCTGGTTCCTGTACTGCAGAGAGAAGGGCACAGGGAAGGGTCACCAGAGGGAAATCAGGGAGGGAGGCAAAGAGGGGACCTGGGTTTTCAGCAGGGGACCAGGTTCCTGCCCCCCACAGCGCTCACCAACGTGTGATCGGCAACGATGAAGAGCTCCATGTACTTCATGGTCCTCCAGGCATCTCTCCTCGCCTGCAGGATGGACACAAAGCTCAGGGGAGCAAAGCAGGGGGCAGCCCATCTTCCCAGACACCTCAGAGCTTCTCAGGAGGGACAACTGAGAGGGGAAACTGAGGCACCAGGTGACGAGGAACATTTGGGTGGTTCCAGATGACCTCATGTCCCACTCGGTAGGATGCAGCACCGGTACCCAACTCGCACATCCTCTCTCTGGGGTCTCCTGCCCAAACTCAAACCAGGCACATCACCCACACAGCCCCCTCATGCCCCACCTGCCTGCACAACCCTGCCCAGATGCCAGGGGGATGGACACAAGCAGTTGGGAGAGCTGCAGACACTCCCACTTCCAGCCCTCTGCCCCTTCCCTGGCAAAGGCCGCCCGGGATGGATTTACCCGTCGGTGCCCCAGCTGGAAGAGCTGGGCAACATCAGCCACGGTGCTCCCCAGGTCATCTCCATGGCCACAGGTCCCACCTCGGAGGGGCAGGTGCTCTGCTCGGTGGATGATGTGGTGACCAGGCTCGGGGGTCCCCAGGGGGCTCAGGTAGTAGCTGGTGTTGCTGTTCAGCACTATGAGACCCCTGGAAGAGGAGAAGATCCCCTGATGGCTCCTGTGGTGCCCCCTCAGTCCCTGAGGCCCCACAAGCTCGTGGTTTGATCCCTACCCAGGGTGGGAGCAGGGACAAGGGATGGAGATTTCCATCCAAACAGACCCAGGAGCAAATACACCTTTGGCATCAACAACTCTGTGCCCACCAGACCAAAGCTCAGTCATGAGGGTCTGATGAATTTCCTTGAAGGAACTTTGTGCAGCCACTAGAAGGGCCTCTCTCCCCTCCCCAGGGCTTGGATAAAGGATGAGATGAATTCCCTTGAAGGAACTTTGTGCAGTCACTGAAACGGCCTCTCTACCCTCCCCAGGGTTTGGATGAAGGATGGGAGAAGAAAGCAGGATGGGATTGGGAACGGGATGAATTCCCTCGAAGGAAGTTCCTGCAGCCACTAAAAGGGGCTCTCTCCCCATGTTGGAACCCCTGCAGGTTTTCAGACTAAGCTTTTTCTGCCATTCCTGAATAGAAACGTAACTCACAGCTGAAGAGGAGCTATAATAAACTCTCATTTCTCTTTTTGGTGCAGCCAGGTTGTCTTATTTGAACAGCTCAGGCTTATAAGCCTCATACTTAGACACTTAAAAACTGTGTCAGTGCAAAAAGGCATCAGCAACACTCCCTCCTCAGGGCTTGGATGAAGGATGGGAGAAGAAAGCAGGATGGGATTGGGAAGGGGATGAATTCCCTTCAAGGAAGGTCGTGCAGTCACTAAAAGGGCCTCTCTCCCCTCCTCAGGGCTTGGATAAGGGATGAGATGAATTCCCTTGAAGGAAATCTGTGCAGCCACTAAAACAGCCTCTCTCCCCTCCCCAGGGCTTGGATGAGGGACAGGAGAACAGGATGGGATTGGGAACAGGATGAATTCCTTTGAAGGAAGTCTGTGCAGCCACTAAAAGGGTCTCTCTCCCCACCCCAGGGCTTGGATAAAGGATGGGAAAAGAAAGCAGGATGGGATTGGGAGCGATGGAAAACTCAACCCTGCGACCCCGCTCGAGCCGGGGCGGGGGAGGAGCATCGCTGCTGCTCCGGGGAAGGGGCACGGGGGTCCCGCAGAGGGGACGGAGCGGCGGATCCATCCCACCCCCCTGCCAGCCCCACAACGCCGCCCCCATCCCGCATTTTTCCATACCGCATCCCCGAGCAGGCGCTGAGGACAACCCAAGAGCCGCCGTAGCCGCGGACGTGACCGTGGTAGTGACAGTGGTCCTGGAGGAGAAAGAGGCGATGGGGACCCCTCATTAGACACCCCGCGTGCCGATCCCCTCCCCAAAAAACCCACACACCCCCCAGCCCTGCGGTGCGGGGCGAGCCGGGAACGGGAGGGACACGGAGCCGGGATGCAGGCGGGATGCGGGAGCAGCCGGAGTTCAGCCCAGGACAGCGCAGCGCTGGAAGGGTGACAAGAAGGATGGTGTGGGGACCATCGGGGAGGGGCTGGTGACGCCCCCGTTGGTGTCCCGAGGTGCGGGACCACGGCCAAGGGACACGGGAGCCGCGTGCGGCCGCATTCCTGCCGCCACCGGGGATGCTGCCAGGGAAAACACCGCGCCCCGGCTCTGCCTTCGGAAAGAGTAAATAAAAAAACACCAGAGAGGAGCTGTTTGGTGAGACCCCAAAAATCGCTCCTGCCTTGCCTTTGAGTCGCTCCAGGTAGGAGCAGGTTGTCCCCCTGCACAAGGGGTTCTTCAGACTGATTTATTCCTTACTTTTTACTTTTCTTCCTTTTAGTTCTTGTCAATAATAAATGTCAGTATTTAGCCCCTCTGAGTTTGCTTTGCCATTCTCTCTCTCAGCTGTTTTTTTGCCTTTCCTCCTTTTCCTTTCCCTCTGGGACAGGGCGGGTCTGGAGTTTTGGGTGGACACCGGGTGAAAACCACCACAGTTTTCGAGGAATTGCCTGTGTGTTGCTCAAAGAGTTAAACGGCTTTAATCGATTGAGCTCCTCGTTATCGGTCACGTTTAGTCTCCAGAGTGCGACTTTGCGCCATCTAAAGGAGCCCTCAAAGGGCTTCCTCAAAGCAGGAGAGGAATATAGGGTGGGAAATGACTGCTCTGGGTTTGGCACCAACGTTCTGGGAGCAGAATGCTTTGCTCAGGCAAGAGCAGGAAAGGGAGCAGGGAGGCAAAGCCAGAGGATCGTTCACTGTCTTGTCCAACAAAATCAATTTATTCTACCCCAAAGAAGTTGCTGGGCCACAGTGCCACGAGCAGCAAGGAGGGGTCATTTAAACCACACATGGGCCACCAGTACACGTCCCCAGCCCCGGCACCCACCGTGTGGTTGGGGGTCACTGTCACAGGTTGTCCATCTGCCCTGTAGTGAGTCTCTGTGTAGCCTGGAGCCAGCAGCCTGTGGAGAGAGGAGGGCCATGAGGAGCCTGGAGCTGCTCCGGCTGTCCCGGCACAGGGACACACCAAATCACACAGAATCACAGCATCACCTGGGCTGCAAAACACCTCTGAGGTGTTGAGTCCAGCCTTTGACCCAACACCACCTTGTCAATCAGACCATGGCACTGAGAGCCACATCCAGTCTCCTCTTAAATACCTCCAGGGATGGTGGCTCCAGATCTCCCTGGGCAGCTCCTTCCAATGCCCTTTCACTCTCTCTGTGAAGAATTTCTTCTTGATGTCCCACCTGCCCCTTCCCTGTCCCCGTTCCCTCTGCTCCTGTCCCTGTTCCTAGAGCAGAGCCCGACCCTCCCTGGCTCCCCACTCCTGGCAGGGACTTTCAGAGCCACAAGGTCCCCCCCGAGCCTCCTTTTCTCCAGGCTGAGCCCCCCCAGCTGCTCCTCACAGCACTTGTGCTCCAGACCCTTCCCCAGCCTCTTTGTCCTTCTCTGGACCCGCTCCAGCCCCTCAACGTCCCTCCAAAACTGAGGGGCCCAGAAGTGGACACAGAACTCGAGGTGTGGCCTCATCAGAGCCCAGTCCAGGGGTGGAATCACTGCCCTGGTCCTGCTGTGCCTGGACCCCACTGAGCCATCCATGTCCCCCCTCACAGCCCACCCTGTGTCCCACGGCCAGTGGGGACAGGAATCACACCCCAATGTCCCTCTTTGTGCCTCAGCAAGGAGAGGGCCACCCAAAATGCTTCAGGAGCCTGGTCTGGGATGAGGGGAGTCCAGCTGCCTTTCCATCCCCTGCTAGAGATATGGCAGGGCCACTTGGTCACCCCCAATAATGAGCAGCCAGGTAGGGTGGCAGCTTCTCCACGTGGTCAGGGTAGAAGGTTCTCCACGTGGTCAGGGTAGAAG
>VXAU01004625.1:1477-16405 GCA_013399695.1 Formicarius rufipectus | reverse complement strand
CCTCCTTTCCTCCCCCCTCCCTCCATCTCTCCATCCATACCTCCTTCCACCCCTCCCTCCCTCCCTCCATCCATCCCTCCATCCCCACCTGGGGGGTTCACGATGCCCCTTCACCCCGTTCCTGTGAGGAAAAGGCAAGGCTGCCTGCACCAGGATGGGGGGAAAGGCAATTAAAGCAATTAAAGCAATTAAATAACCCCATCCCTCCCACCAGAGATGTCTCTGTCACCCTCAACCCACTCCATAGTTGTTGTTATTATTGGAATTAATATTACTGTTAACATTAATATACTATTAATTAATTATAATATCGATTATATTAATCACACAATCATGGAGTGGGTTGGGTTGGGAAGGACCTTGAAGACCACCCAGTCCCACCACACCTTCCACCAGCCCAGGTCACTCCAAGGCCCATCCAACCTGGCCTTGGACACACCCAAGGATGTGCATCATCCGTGTCATCAAACCAATCCCACCAGAGCAGTGGTGGGACAGCACGAGGGAATGTCCCCTTCCCTTCCCTACACACATTCCCAGCCCCTTTGGATCCTTCCCTGGGGTCACCAAACCCTCCCTCCCACACTCAGGACAAGGATCCATCAATAGTTATTCAAGTCCTGACACTGATTAACACCAGTAATTAGAGCTTTGCAAACGATTTTACCCTGAAAACAAAACGGGGACGCTCCGGGCACCCTCACCCTGAGCTCCAAGGTGACATTTGGGGACAGGAAGGCACAGGGGACTTTTGTGGGGTTTCCCAGCATGAGAGGCAAAGAGGAACAGCACAACCCTGGCAGCAGAGGCACGGCCAGAGCCCTCCTGGCATCAGACACGTGGTGGGGGGTGGTCCTGTGCCCTCAGACACCCAGCAGGTGGGATGTCTGATGATGGAGCAACGACCACCCAGCAAACAGTTGGATGGAGTTTGAGTCTTGCCCAGCTCCCACCACCTCCAAGCCCCACCAGCCTCAGGCACAGCATTTCTCAGGAGGGTCAATGCCCCTCACTGTCACCATGAGCTCTCCCCAAACATCTTCAGGGAGAAATTCCTTCCTGGGGAGGGTGGGCAGAGAAGCTGTGTGGGCAGAGTCCCTGGATCCCTGGGAGTGTCCAAGGCCAGGTTGGATGGGGCTTGGAACAACTTGGGCTGGTGGGAGGTGTCCCTGCCCATGGCAGGGGTGGGACTGGATGGGCTATAAGGATCCTTCCAACCTAAACCATTCCATGATTCCATGATCTTCTGCCCTTTCTGGGTCACCCCCTGCACTCAACAGGTCTCCCTGAAGCTCAAAGCTCACCACGGAGGGGCTGTGCAGGTCCCACCACCTCCAGGAAAGGCCAAAAGCTGCAGAAACACTCAATCCAAAGAAGAAACCCCGTGAAAGGGTGGTGAGAACCCGAGGGCACCTCAGACTCGGCAGCTCAGGGGCTCAGCAGAGCAGCCACAAATGAACAGCCTGGCACAGATTCCAAGGCTGGACAGGGCTCTGAGCCATCAGGAAACCCTCGAGGTCCACAGGGATGAGGCAGAGCCTTGTGAAGGGCTCTCCAAGAGGGGTGAGCCAGGGGTGGGATGGAGCAAGGAGGGAGGACAAGCAGAGCAGCCTCACCCCGACTCCATGGAACGTGCCATTTTCCCTCATCCCTCCAACTTTCCCATCCAGGCAGGATTCCCTCTGCTTCCCACGGGGAATGTGAGCAGAGTTTGGGATGTGGAGCCCATGGCCCTGCACGGGGCTGGGGCAGCAGCTGGTGGGGTGGGATCCAGAGCCCATAAAAGCCCTTTTTGTGTGGAGGAACAGGCGTTGCTCCCGTGCCTGCAGCCGGGGTCACCCGATAGCTCTGCTGGCAAGAACCTTCAGGAGCTGTGGCACCCAACCACGGGGTGACACAGCCTGGCAGCTGAGCCCAGAACTGGGCATTCCTGAAGGGCTGGAGAGAGCCAAGAGCAGCACGTGGGAAGCAGGGCTGGGAAATCACTCGCAGCCAGACAAGGAGAGGCTCCTGGTGTCCCTTTCCAGGGTCCCTTTCCACTTTCCACTCCTCCTCCATAGGCACGGAGGACATGCCAGGACAGGGGTGCTCTGGGGGGTCCTGGGCACCCACATTTTGGGATCTTGGCTGCTTCATCAGCTCCAAGAGCATTGCTCTCAGTCAGGCACGGGACCTTCTGCAAGGGACACGCTCAGTTGTGACACAGAATCCCGGGATCCCTGAGGCTGGAAAAGCCCCCCCAGCCCACAGAGCCCACCCCGTGCCCGATGTCCACCTNCTGACCCACCCCAGCTCCCCCCTCCTGGCAGGGACTGGCAGAGCCACAAGGTGCCCCCTGAGCCTCCTTTTCTCCAGGCTGAGCCCCCCCAGCTCCCTCAGCCCCTCCTGCTGCTCCAGCCCCTTCCCTGCACGTGTTGCCCTTCCCTAGAAAAACACCCCTTTGCTGCTCATAAAACCTCGTGCCCCGACAGACCCCCCCAAAAAAAAACTCTCCTGGGACCACATTTCACACAACACCCCGTTAAAACCACAGCTCAATCCACCCGTGATGCCACAGGCACCTGTGCTGGTGCTGAGGAGGCCCCAGGACAGCTGGAATGTCACCCCCTCCACATCCAGCCAGGAAGTCTCAGGAGGGTTCATCATCCCTGGCCAGAGGAAGGTCAGGGCTGGCTGCTCTGCAGATGACTCAGAGGGCCTTGGCAGGGTCACCAGCCAACCAGGAGGATCCATGGGATGCACCAAAGCCATCCCAAGTAGGGAAGACCCAACTTGAGGAAAACGAGCTGGAGGCTCTTTGCATCCTGAAGTTTGAAGCAGCTTCTGAGGAAGCAGCTTCAGGGGCTGCAGCACGTGGGGACGTGGGTCAAACTGGATTGGATTCCAAAGAAAACCAATCCCCTTTTTCCCTGGGAAGAGCTCTCACAAGTGTCCTCATCTCCCTGGAATTTGAGCGCCTTCCAGGAGCGCATTAATCACTTGTCCCGCCCTCAGGGCCAGAGCGGTTGGTTTATCTGCTGATGGGGGGAGAGGACCATCCACCAAAGCTTGGGAGAGTCAGTTTATCTGCTGATGGGGGGAGAGGACCATCCACCAAAGCCGGAAAGAGTTGGTTTATCTGCTGATGGGGGGAGAGGACCATCCACCAAAGCCTGAAAGAGTTGGTTTATCTGCTGATGGGGGGAGAGGACCATTCACCAAAGCTTGAAAGAGTCAGCTTATCTGCTGATGGGGGGAGAAGACCATCCACCAAAGCTTCACTTCCCAGCCCTGCTCCTCTGAAAGAGTCGTGCCTTTCCCTTTTCCAGCAGCTGGGCAGAATTCCCACCCCAACCCCATGATTATCCCAGGATTCCAGCTGGACAGAGGAACAGTTGTAAAGGCAGCAGAGAGGAAACAACAGATCAGGACCTGTTTTTCTGCACTCAGGTTTGATTTGGATTAAGGGACAGCCAGCCAGGAAGTCGTGTCTCCATCAAGGAATGGTTCCAGGAAAAGGGAATTGTGAAGCAGGATGAGCCCACGGCAAAAACCAGATGGAGTTATGGGAGGTGTGATATAAGGTCTGTAAGGTCTATAATCCACCTGGTTATAGATGCCCATGGAAGGGGGTTGGAACTGGATGTTCTTCAAGGTCCCTTCCAACCCAAACCAGACTGGAATTCTGTAAGAGGAAGGGATCTCCTCACCTGCTTTTGCACGGGACAAGGTCCTTCCTTGTCTCCTCCTCTTCCAAGTCATCCCGCTGTGCCCTCCCACAACGCTCACAAATTTGCCAGCAGAAATCCTTCTGGGAAGTCCTCCACCCACACTGCACCAGGATGTGACTGAATTCCATGAGGAACTTCCGTTCTCCAAGGAAATTGGGCACTTCAACTGTTTTTACGTCCTCATCGTGACACATTTCCGAGGAATTCCTTCTTTACCAGCCGGGGGACAACGTGACCCAGCCAGCCACTCAAGCCCCAGTAGAGCCTGATGTGGGAAGGGGTTCTCCAAGGAAAGGATTCCAAAAAGTTCCAAACCAACTGGAGAGTGGCTTTCCAGAGGGAGGAGTCCAGAAACACCCACCAAAAATCCAGAGGACCGACCGTGTTACTCCTGATTGAGTCGCTCAGGGTGGAATTTACACACAGAAGGGAGAATTTATGGAAATGGGATTTATGGAAGAATTTATGGAAGAATTTATGGAAGAGGAAAGGGAAGGTGCTTCCAGAGGGAAAAAAAAAAAAAGGTTCTTATTTTAGAATACAAAGCATGAAGTGGATTGTTACACCTCCTTGCCTCGTCCACCTCATCCATCACATCTCCCACCTCGAGTCCCCGTTGTGGACAACACAGCTGTGGTGACAACCACCACTGAGGGGGGAGGCTGAGCAGAGACCATCCCTGACCAACTAAACCCAAAGGTCTCCTCTGATGGGGCTCACTTCTGCTCTCTCTGAGCTCCCCAAGGTTTGCAGAACTTCCCCCAAAAGTCTTTGTGCACAGGGGGTTAAGGAGGGATGGCTCCACTCTGGAATCAGCTCCAGCCAAGCAGCATTTCCTGAGGTTTTGGAGAGGAGTTTGGCTTGTGGGAAGCAGCAACTCCAAATGTCAAGGGTCTCCTGCCCCAGAACTGTAAACACTGGATGCTCTGCAGCCAGAACCTGCTGCCAAGGGATGGTAGTGGAATGGGGGTGACTCAGCTTCTCCAGGACCCCTCATGGAGACCCCAAGGGAAGGATGGGTGGGAACACTCCCCCCCTTCACCGATTTTGAAGGAAAACTTCATCACTCAAAGGGTTGTCCATCCCTGGCACAGCTGCCCAGGGTAGTGGTGGAGTCCCCATAGCTGGAGGGGTTTCAAAGCACTGTGGATGTGGCACTTGGGGACATGGGTGGCCTTGGCAGGGCTGGGGGATGGTTGGACTCGATCCCAGAAGGCTCTTTCATCATCAAAGCCCTTAAGCTCCCTTGATTTTCCCCCATTCCAAAGTTAAAGCAGAATAAAGCAGCTGATCAGCCTTAAATGAGCCTCAAGCACGGCAAGATCTTCTCAGGACTCCAAGACACCCCAAGTTCCCATGCCAAGGACCAAGGCTATTCCTTGGTATCTCAGAGAATCCAAGGGAAAGCTCAGCACCTTTCTTCAGGAACATGGAAAGCCGCTTGCCNGTTTATCTGCTGATGGGGGGAGAGGACCATTCACCAAAGCTTGGGAGACTCAGTTTATCTGCTGATGGGGGGAGAACACCATCCACCAAAGCCTGAAAGAGTTGGTTTATCTGCTGATGGGGGGAGAAGACCATTCACCAAAGCTTGAAAGAGTCAGCTTATCTGCTGATGGGGGGAGAAGACCATCCACCAAAGCTTCACTTCCCAGCCCTGCTCCTCTGAAAGAGTCGTGCCTTTCCCTTTTCCAGCAGCTGGGCAGAATTCCCACCCCAACCCCATGATTATCCCAGGATTCCAGCTGGACAGAGGAACAGTTGTAAAGGCAGCAGAGAGGAAACAACAGATCAGGACCTGTTTTTCTGCACTCAGGTTTGATTTGGATTAAGGGACAGCCAGCCAGGAAGTCGTGTCTCCATCAAGGAATGGTTCCAGGAAAAGGGAATTGTGAAGCAGGATGAGCCCACGGCAAAAAACAGATGGAGTTATGGGAGGTGTGATATAAGGTCTGTAAGGTCTATAATCCACCTGGTTATAGATGCCCATGGAAGGGGGTTGGAACTGGATGTTCTTCAAGGTCCCTTCCAACCCAAACCAGACTGGAATTCTGTAAGAGGAAGGGATCTCCTCACCTGCTTTTGCACGGGACAAGGTCCTTCCTTGTCTCCTCCTCTTCCAAGTCATCCCGCTGTGCCCTCCCACAACGCTCACAAATTTGCCAGCAGAAATCCTTCTGGGAAGTCCTCCACCCACACTGCACCAGGATGTGACTGAATTCCATGAGGAACTTCCGTTCTCCAAGGAAATTGGGCACTTCAACTGTTTTTACGTCCTCATCGTGACACATTTCCGAGGAATTCCTTCTTTACCAGCCGGGGGACAACGTGACCCAGCCAGCCACTCAAGCCCCAGTAGAGCCTGATGTGGGAAGGGGTTCTCCAAGGAAAGGATTCCAAAAAGTTCCAAACCAACTGGAGAGTGGCTTTCCAGAGGGAGGAGTCCAGAAACACCCACCAAAAATCCAGAGGACCGACCGTGTTACTCCTGATTGAGTCGCTCAGGGTGGAATTTACACACAGAAGGGAGAATTTATGGAAATGGGATTTATGGAAGAATTTATGGAAGAATTTATGGAAGAGGAAAGGGAAGGTGCTTCCAGAGGGAAAAAAAAAAAAGGTTCTTATTTTAGAATACAAAGCATGAAGTGGATTGTTACACCTCCTTGCCTCGTCCACCTCATCCATCACATCTCCCACCTCGAGTCCCCGTTGTGGACAACACAGCTGTGGTGACAACCACCACTGAGGGGGGAGGCTGAGCAGAGACCATCCCTGACCAACTAAACCCAAAGGTCTCCTGAGATGGGGCTCACTTCTGCTCTCTCTGAGCTCCCCAAGGTTTGCAGAACTTCCCCCAAAAGTCTTTGTGCACAGGGGGTTAAGGAGGGATGGCTCCACTCTGGAATCAGCTCCAGCCAAGCAGCATTTCCTGAGGTTTTGGAGAGGAGTTTGGCTTGTGGGAAGCAGCAACTCCAAATGTCAAGGGTCTCCTGCCCCAGAACTGTAAACACTGGATGCTCTGCAGCCAGAACCTGCTGCCAAGGGATGGTAGTGGAATGGGGGTGACTCAGCTTCTCCAGGACCCCTCATGGAGACCCCAAGGGAAGGATGGGTGGGAACACTCCCCCCCTTCACCGATTTTGAAGGAAAACTTCATCACTCAAAGGGTTGTCCATCCCTGGCACAGCTGCCCAGGGTAGTGGTGGAGTCCCCATAGCTGGAGGGGTTTCAAAGCACTGTGGATGTGGCACTTGGGGACATGGGTGGCCTTGGCAGGGCTGGGGGATGGTTGGACTCGATCCCAGAAGGCTCTTTCATCATCAAAGCCCTTAAGCTCCCTTGATTTTCCCCCATTCCAAAGTTAAAGCAGAATAAAGCAGCTGATCAGCCTTAAATGAGCCTCAAGCACGGCAAGATCTTCTCAGGACTCCAAGACACCCCAAGTTCCCATGCCAAGGACCAAGGCTATTCCTTGGTATCTCAGAGAATCCAAGGGAAAGCTCAGCACCTTTCTTCAGGAACATGGAAAGCCGCTTGCCAACCCCAGGAGCACCTTGCATCCAAAATGATGCCAAGGAGAAGGCAGTGGAAAGAGCAAATTCAAGTCCAAGTTGGATGGGACTTGGAGCAACCTGGGCTAGTGGAAGGTGTCCCTGCCCATGGGAGAGGAATGTCATGGGCTTTGAGGTGCCATTCTGGGATTCTGTGATAAATAGCTCAAAAAAGATGTTGGGAAGTGGAAATATCTGGGCTGGGAGGACCTTGAAGACCACCCAGTGCCATCCCCTGCCATGGGCAGGGACACTTCCCACCAGCCCAGGGTGCTCCAAGCCCCGTCCGACCCCAATATCCCACCCATCCCTGCCCTCTGGCACTGGGAAGCCCTTCCCTGTGTCCTGTCCCTCCAGGCCTTGTCCCCAGTCCCTTCTCCAGCTCTCCTGGAGCCCCTTCAGGCCCTGGAAGGTCTCCTCAGAGCCTTCACTCTCCGAGTTGTGTCTCAGCTTCTGCAGAATTGGGTGTTTTCCCCAAAATGCTCCGTGAAAAAAACCAGTGAGAACCTTTCCAGCAGAGCAAACATGAAACCCCAGCCCACACCCACCTTCTGCCTCTTCATCCAGCACAGGAACCCCACAGGGACAGGCAAAGCAGAGCCCAAGATTTCACCCCCAAGACCCACAAGCTCTGCATTTCATCCTTCCAGTGGTGCTGGTTCAAGGCACGACACAACCACCCCACGGAGTGGATCCTCCAGGCAAAGGCTTCAGAACTGCCAAGGCCACCAAAAATTCCCCTGAGGAAACTCTCCTGGTTCATTCTCAGAACTGCCAAGGCCACCAAAAATGCCCCCTGAGGAGACTCTCCTGGTTCATACTCAGAACTGCCAAGGCCACCAAAAATGCCCCCTGAGGAGACTCTCCTGGTTGATGCTCTGAGAGCTGCCACAGTCACTACAACTCTTGTGTCAATTTATTGAGGGGTGTTTTTTGCAGTACAAAACACAACAAGGACATTTTCTATGAGACAGGAATTAAAAAAAAAAAAGTCTTTAAAAAAAAAAATCATCCTTCAAACCCACTGAAAATAAATATATAAAACTTCTACTCCAACCAGGGAACTATAAATATATCAAGAACCAAGTTCTTCCCAAGCCATGTTGACTTTGCAAGTGCACAAAACCCCTACAAAAAAACCCAGCCATTTCCTTAAAATCCTGAGACTGATCCCAAATCTTTGATCCTTCACGAGGGCAAGAGGAGATGAGGACAAAAGGGACCCAACCACCACCAAATCAGAGCTGTGGAAGCTTTTGCTGAGTTCTCTTCTCCAGCCCCGGCTCTCCTTGGTGCTGCAGCATCCCAGGGAGGGCTTGGAGGGATCATCCCATCAGTCCCAAGGCACCTTCTTCCCTAAGACATGGTTGGTGATTTTCTGCAGGGAAAAAAAGAAGTGACAGAGATGAGTTTTGGTCCTTTGAAAATTCAAAACGCAGAGCAGGAAGGTGTTAGTGAGTTCTCAGAGGAGAATCCCATGGAATCAGGGAATGGGTTGGGTTGGAAGGGACTCTGAAGACCATCTGCCATGGGACAACTTCCTGGGACAACTTCCGCTAGACCAGGAAGCTCCAAGCCCTGTCCAACCTGGTAATGAAGGGGTCGTAAAACACTACAAAATGCCTATTTATTTACACCTTTTAAGACACCTAAAGGGGCCCAGTTGTTCCTCACTCACTGGCAGGGAAAAAAAACCAGAATAACCCTGTGCTGGCTGCTGTGGGAATGGTCAGGAAGAAGCCCAGGGAGACAGAAAATAACTGGGAATTAGCTGTTCCCTTAACAACCATGACTGTGTCTCCCCTTCACCTGCTGAGCACAAACTCCTGGGAATCTCCTGTTCCCAAATTTGTGGTGTGTTAAAGGACACAGGAAGAGTGGGAAGAGTTACAGAGCAGAGTGATCAGGATAGTGGAAGGATCAGGAGGTGTTTGTCTCCCCCAAAAATGGGATAAATTAGGACTCTGTTGAGAGGGATGGGCTGTGCCTGGAGGGGGGGCAGTGAAAGGCTCAACGAGGCTGAGCTGCCTCAAAATGAAAAGGGAAAGTTCTTTGCAGACTCTCCCCCAAAATAAGCTGAAAACATCCAGTTAGAGACTTCAAAAGAAACAAACCAAAGCCTCCAGCAAACACAGAGCACTCTGCGTGTGACCCCAGGGCAGGGGGTGGGACTGGAGGGGCCCCTCCAAGCCCAACCAGGCTGTGATCCCACCACCTTTGCCCCCACACCTCCCGCCAGTCCCCAGAGCTCCCAAACCCTTCCAAGGCTGACCTGCAGTTGTTCCCCAGCTCTACAACAAAGTGCTGTCCCCTTTGGGGCAGTGACACCTTGTGGTCCCTTTCTTGCTTAAGCTCTAAAGGACAAGTCCCACTCTTAAATAAAATAAGGGTTCTTCGGTGCTAATATTGTTTCTCTTTTTCTAAGGGCCAGAGAGAGAAGGACAGAAATTAATTGTTCCCCACTTTAGGGAGGTTTTTTGCCACGTTCCATATGTATTAAAAAATACAAACTCGCTCCAGCTGGTGGAAAAGCCTCAGTGATGGGATGAAGTTGTCTCTGATAAACACACAAAGCCCATTTTCACCTCACTGGGGAGGAATGAGTCGTGATTTGTGCTGCCATCAGCCCTGGGATCTGGTCCCGCTCCCCAGCTTTCCAAAGGAAAGGCCTTGCACCACTCCCTGATCACACTGGGATGATTTTATGCTCCATTTGAAATTAAAAGTAGAAAAAAGCAAAGGGATGCTGGGGCAGAACATCAGCCCAGTTCCACCTGCATCCTGTGATAAAAATAACTTTGCCATTCAAATAAAGACACTTATTTAACACTTTCTCCAATTAGGGAATGTCTGTGCAACCCTGAGTCACTTTCTAGCCCAGGAATTCTTATGTTCCCATTCCCATGATGCCACTGTCACTCAGTGCCACCAAAACGGGTTCAATATTCCCTCTTCACCTCCCTCCGAGCCCCAAATTGTCATAAAAACGCCCTAAACCAAGCCCTGACAGCCCTCAATTCCCAGGTGTCCCACAGGAATATTTTCAGTGGGGCTTTCCAAAAGGCAAGAAAATTTTGTTCTGATAAACTCACTAAACTGGAACCTTCTTTTGAGACAAATAAACTCAGTTTCAGCTCATCCCTCAACCCAGACACTGTCACTCCCTGCAAGTGTCCAAGGCCAGGCTGGATGGGGTTTGGAGCAACCTGGGCTGGTGGGAGGTGTCCCTGCCCAGGGTAGGGGGTGGGATGAGATTAATTAATGCATTGTTTCCTTTCCCAAATTTTAATCAGCCCCTGTGAGCCCTCCAGGCCGTGCAGGAGTGGCAAACACCTGGAACGCTGGAGAATTCCACCCCTGGAGACAGCTGGACTGAGGGAGCTGGGGGGGGCTCACCACGAGGGGGTAGACTGGGGGGGTCGGGTTCTGCTCCAGGAACAGGGCCAGGAGCAGAGGGAACGACCCCAAGTTCCACCAGGTGATGTTTCATTTGGATACTGGGAAAATTCCTTCCTGGAAAGGGCTGTCCATCCCTGGCACAGCTCCCCAGGGCAGGGGGAGAGTGCCCATCCCTGGAGGGGTTTCCAAGCCCTGTGGATGTGGCACTTGGGGACACGGGGCAGTGGTGGCTTTGGCAGGGCTGGGGGATGGTTGGACTGGATGATCTCAGAGGGCTTTTCCAACCTTCAGGATTCCATGGTTTATGATTTTAGGGAGAGGCCACGTCCCTGAGCCCCTGCCCTGGCACTCAGGGAACACAAGGACCATGCCCAGCTCCACCACTGACCCCACACACACCTGACTGTCCCTTCCCAGGCTTTCTCTGGATCCATCCCACAGGGACTGTCCCCTGCTGGGTGTGTCTGTGGGGCACCAGGAGGGGACAGGGAATCACCCCAGAGCCAGCCCTGCTCTGCTGCTCCCCACCAGCACCTCCCAGACAGATCCTGGGATCCCACTCCGGGCACAGAGGATCCCCAAATCCCCCAACCTCAGATCACAGCCATTTTCAGTGTCTCTTTTGGACCAGCTCTTTCCTGCCCCCAAATTCTCTGCCTCATTTCTGGAGTCATTCCACCAAACCTGGGCATGTCCCACAGCCAGGGCATGGAACTGATGCCCTCAGCAGCACTTCAAGCAAATTCCAAAGCCAACCATTCCCTGTGTTTGCAGCAGTTCTGCATCAGCAAGGCGAGCTAAAATATGACAATTAATTACTGCAGTGAATCACCAGCTTTCACTCAAACCCATATTTACACCCCAAACTTGTGACCCCATTCCCTCTCTGCTTCCAGCTGACTGTGCTGTTCCAAGGCAGGGACTGCTCCTCAAACCTTGCCAACATCTGGAATCCTCAGACTGGTTGAAAGTGTCCCTGAGAGCACCCTGCAAAAACACAGCATCCAATCCCAAGTGCTTCCCGTGGGGAATTCCCACAAGTCCCAGCAGGAAGGGATTGTGGAGAATAAATACATGGATTGTCCAATCCAGTCACTGCTGGTCCCAACAAATAACTGAGCCTGCTGTTCCAGCTCTGGCAGGACAAGACCTCAGGGTTTGGTGCTCCTCATCCTCCAGGTGCCCAGCACAAGGAGGACATGGAGCTGTTGGAGCAAATCCAGGTCAGAGGGATGGAGCAGCTCTGGAGACTGGGAGAACCTGGGATTGCTCAGCCTGGAGATGAGAAGCTTTGGGGTGACCTCATTGTGGCCTTTCAGTTCCTGAAGGAGCGACAGGAAAGATGGAGAAAGGCTATTTTCCAAGGGATGGGACACAGGGAATGGCTTCCCACCAAAAGAGGGGACACTTGGGTGGGATATTGGGAGGGAAGTCCTCCTTGTGAGGGTGGGAAGGCCCTGGCACAGGGTGGGCAGAGAAGCTGTGGCTGCCCCTGGATCCCTGGAAGTGTCCAAGGGCAGGTTGGATGGGGCTTGGAGCCCCCTGGGCTGGTGGGAGGTGTCACTGGATGGGCTTTAAGGTCCCTTCCAAACCCAAACCATTCCATGACTCCATGACCAGCTCTTCTTAAACCTTCAGAGAAAGATGAGGCTCAAGTATGGTCCGTTGTGGAGATGCCCTTCCCAGAGGGGACAAACGGGGCTCCTCTGCTTCTTTTAGGATTTCAGCTTAGGGAAGGGAATTGATATTCCATATTTTCCTAAGCTTGAGTGCCCTGCCCCTGCCCCAACCCCCCAAACCTGCAAAATCCCACCCTGGAAGAAGGTTCTGGAATGCCCTGGTGGAAGGAGAGGAGCAGAACACCCACTGTTTTGTAGAGCTGGGCCTTCAGGCGGTACGAGGTGTATTCCAGCCTCCTCTTCTCCTCCTCCCTCTTCTTCCTCACCTCTGGGAGCTGCTCATAGATCCTGAAAGGTAAGGGGAAAAAAGGGATAAACAGGGATTTGGAACTTCCTGATATCCAAAAAAAGCACCTTCTGGTCTGATCCTCACGTCCTGTTGAAGGCTCCTGGCCAAGCACAGCCCTGAAAAGTCTCTTTGGGGGTTTATTGATGTTACACAGGGGAAATGTGGGATCCACAGCTGGGGGGCAGGAAATTCCCACGTCCCACAGAGTTCTTGGAAGGAGCACCTCCTCATCCCAGGATTTATAAAACAAGGAAATCATCCTGCTGCTGGTACAGTCACCCAGCTCCAAAAGGGAGAGCTTCAACACCTTCAGCACAGAGGAATTCCATGGCTTTTCCAGAGCCGTGATGCCAATTCCCAGGAATGTGCTTGTCCATCTGTGGCAAGATTTTATCATCACAGGAATAATTCCATGGCAAGATTTTATCACGGGAGTAACTTCAGGGCAAGATCTTAAGGGGTTTTCTTCTTCCATGGGAAAAACAAAATCCATCCCAAGGTGTTCCCTTCAATAGGAAAAACAAACTCCATCCCAAGGGGGAAAACCAAAATCTATCCCAAGGTGTTCCCTTCCATGGGAAAACCAAACTCCATCCCAAGGTGTTCCCTTCCATAGGGAAAGGAAAATTCATCCCAAGGTGTCTTCTTCTTCCACAGGAAAATCAAACTCCATCCCAAGGTGTTCCCTTCCATGGGAAACACAAACTCCACCCCAAGGTGTTCCCTTCTTCCATGGGAAAAACAAAATCCATCCCAAGGTGTTCCCTTCAATAGGAAAAACAAACTCCATCCCAAGGGGGAAAACCAAAATCTATCCCAAGGTGTTCCCTTCCATGGGAAAACCAAACTCCATCCCAAGGTGTTCCCTTCCATAGGGAAAGGAAAATTCATCCCAAGGTGTCTTCTTCTTCCACAGGAAAATCAAACTCCATCCCAAGGTGTTCCCTTCCATGGGAAACACAAACTCCATCCCAAGGTGTTTTCTTCTTCCATAGGAAAACCAAACTCCATCCCAAGGTGTTCCCTTCCATAGGGAAAGCAAAATTCATCCCAAGGTGTCTTCTTCTTCCATAGGAAAACCAAAACCTATCCCAAGGGGGAAAACCAAAATCTATCCCAAAGTGTTTTCTTCCATGGGAAAACCAAAATCCGTCCCAAAGTGTTCCCTTCCATGGGAATCACAAACGCCATCCCAAGGTGTTTTCTTCTTCCGTAGGAAAACCAAAATCTATCCCAAGGGGGAAATCCAGACTCCATCCCAAAGTGCTTTCTTCCATGGGAAAACCAAACTCCATCCCAAGGTGTTCCCTTCCACAGGAGAAGCCTCTGGATTTGGGGTGACTGTACAAAGGTACACTCATCAGGTTTACTTACCGGAATCCCTTTCCCAGAGATTTTTTCCTCTGGAATTCCTGAAGAGGTGGATTCTCCCTCGGTTCTCTGCACTCCAAAATTCCCTCCCCCCGCCCATCCCTGGATTGCCCATGCCTGGATTTCCCATCCCCCCTTCCCATGGGATCTCCCTGACTTTACCTTTTGGACCTCTGGAGCATTTCAGTCCTGGGGATGGCTCTTCGCTCCTCTCTCCCTGGAAAACCTGCACGGAAAATTCCGAGGGCAGGGAATGACAAACAAGGTCAATGAGCCGAAATTCAGCGAAACTTAAAACCTAAAATCAGATCAATGAATTCAACATTCATTAAATCCATGGATTAAAGTGAAGTAAAATTTAAAATCAAATCAATGCATAAAAAGTCATTATATCAATGAATAAAATTAATTCAAATTTAAAATCAAATCAGTGAATTAAACATTCATTAAATCAATGGATTAAAGTGAATAAAAATTTTAAATGAAAAATCAAATCAACAAATAAAAAGTCATTATATTGCTTAATAAAATTAATTCAAATTTAAAATCAAATCAATGAATTAAATATTCATTAAATTGATGGATTAAAATGAATTCAAATTTAAAACCCAAAATCAGATCAATGAATTCATCATTCATTAAATCCATGGATTAAAGTGAAGTAAAATTTAAAATTTAAAATCAAATCAATGCATAAAAAGTCATTATATCAATGAATAAAATTAATTCAAATTTAAAATCAAATCAGTGAATTAAACATTCATTAAATCAATGGATTAAAGTGAATAAAAATTTTAAATGAAAAATCAAATCAACAAATAAAAAGTCATTATATTGCTTAATAAAATTAATTAAAATTTAAAATCAAATCAATGAATTAAATATTCATTAAATTGATGGATTAAAATGAATTCAAATTTAAAACC
>VXAU01004623.1:567-22861 GCA_013399695.1 Formicarius rufipectus | reverse complement strand
TTGGACTGGATGGTCTCAGAGGGTTTCCCAGCCCCAATGACTGTATTTTCCATCTCCTGTTCACGCTGCCAACCTCTGTCCCACAGGCTGTGGCAGCAGCAAGGATTTTTCTTATGTGTGCACCCCAACAACAGTTCAACACCCAAATTTTCATGGGCAGAACGGGGGACACATTCCTGTCCCCCGAGGAGCACTGGGACACACTCAGCTGTGCCCTCAGGGACACTGGGACACACTCAGCTGTGCCCTCAGGGGCACTGGGACACACTCAGCTGTGCCCTCAGGGACACTGGGACACACTCAGCTGTGCCCTCACAGGGTCAGTCGCCCTGAGGATGGGGAAGTTCTCAGAGCCACAGCACCTTCCCTGAGGGTCTGAAGATGCACCTGAATATAGAATCATGGAATGGTTTGGGTGGGAAGGGTCCTTGAAGCTCATCCCATCCCACTCCTGCCCTGGGCAGGGACACCTCCCACCAGCTCAGGTGGCTCCAAGCCCCATCCAGCCTGCCCTGGGACACTCGCAGGGATCCGGGGGCAGCCACAGCTGCTCTGCCCACCCTGTGCCAGGCCTGCCCACCCTCCCAGCCAAGGATTCCTTCCCAATATCCAATCCAACTGCCCCAGGCAGAAGGAAGCCATTCCCCCTGTCCTGGCACTCCAGTCCCAATGAATTTTGCCCCCGTGTTTCCTACAGGCACTCCAAGCACAGAAAGACCTCGAGCAGGTATTTCCTTCGAGGAACAGTAACAGGGATTAATACTGGATAATTTAACCTGTAAACTTGGCAGCCATAAACGAAGCCACTGCAGTACCAAAACAGAGTTCAGTTCAAGTTTTACTGAGAAGCAATCTTGGGGTTTTTTGGGTTTTGGTTTGTTTCTAACAAGATGAGGAGCCAATGTCCTTTCTAACAGGTGTGCAGGTGTTTGTGCAGTCTGTGGGTACTTGCACAGGGCTCCACAGGGCTGGAATCAGGTGGTGCCGGTGTCCCAGGCACAGGTGACCCCCTGGCCTGGGCTCTGCTCTTGGCCCTCCAAAATAAACTCCCCTGCAGAGCTTGTGCTTCCAACACCCTCCACACCAAGTGTTGTCCCAGTAAAATCACAACTCCCAGTACTGGAAAAAACACTTGGAAAACCCAACACTGAGACTTTGGTCTGTGCTGAAGGGACAAAACAGTTGATAGAGAAGCACTGAAAAGCGGTGTTGGCACTGGCCATGCCGAGTGTGGCTGGGGATGTTGTGCATCCACACAGGGCAGGGATGAAGCCCTTGCAGAAGAAAGTTTTGAAACACTTAAGTAGTGACTGAGGTCATTAAGAGCTTAATTAAAACCAGAACTCCCAGCTCCACCTGCTGTGCTTGTGCTGGGCTTGCCTGGAAAGAGAAAGTGGACTTACAGTTGAAGATTTCGGATGAAGTAATTAATAATTATCTTAACTACTTCATTGATAATACAGGTTAAGGTCTGTTGAATCCTAGGAAAGGGTATCCTGAAGCATTAAAGTTTCCTTGCAAGAGTTATGTTGTCTCAGAGTTTGTAATTCTGCACTTGATATATTTGGAAAGTTTGTTACTGGGAGGAATTGGAGGAAGCAACATTATGCTCCTGGCACTAATGCACTTTGTAAAGCAGTGTTGGGCTTGGAGTTGGTTTTTCACATCACTACCTCGTTCACCTGGAGCAAAGGAGGTCCAGGGGGCACCTGGTGGCTCTGCAAGTCCCTGCCAGGAGGGGGGAGCCAGGGGGGTGGTCGGGCTGTGCTCCAGGAACAGGGACAGGAGCAGAGGGAGGGGGCTGAGGTGGGACAGGGCAGGGCCAGGGGGCACATGGGGAGGGATTTGGGGCTGGAAAGGGTGGGCAGGGCCTGGCAGGGGCTGCCCAGGGAGGGTTGGAGTGCCCAGCCCTGGAGGTGCCCAAGGCAGGAGTGGCCGTGGCACTGAGTGCTCTGGGCTGGGCACAGGGGGGGCACAGGGCACAGGGTGGGCTCTGGGGGGGCTTTTCCCACCTCAGGAATTTTGGGATTCTGCATTAAGGTGTTATTACATTTTCCTTGAGACTCAGGATCACAGAGGTGTGGGTAAGGAGAGTGGGCAGTGTCTGCCCCAAAGCTACTCAGGTCATTTAAAAAGGCCGAGTTATTGCCGTGTGTTCCTGCTGTTGGTCAGCTTTCTTTTACTGTATTTTCAGTTCTTAAATAAAAGCATTTGGGGGCTGTTTCCTGGGCCCCAGGTGAGCTGTGAGCATGGCTGGAGGACACCAGCTGGTCTCCAGGCTGACTTCAAGAATGGCACAGCTGGGGCTCTTTGGTTGCTGTGCCCTGTGCCCGTGTTTGCCCATACCGGGTGAATGTGGGGGTTGGTACCTCAATGAGGAGACAGCAAAGAGGTTTCCTTCTGCCTGCTCAGACACTTTCTTTACTTAACACTGCAACTTCTAGAAAGTGAGGCAGTAAAGATAAGGTTTATACCTTTCTGGGCCTACTACAGCTCTCACAAGAGCTCCACCTTCCTTGAGTTGGGTAGGAGTGCAGGAGTGTTCCAGGTCAGGCTGGAGGGGCCTTGGAGCAGCCTGGGCCAGTGGGAGGTGCTCCTGCCCATGGCAAGGAGGGGAGTTTTGAGGTCTCTTCCAACGCAAAGCATCCCATGATTTCATTATTCCATTCTGTGATTACACTGCTTAAACTCCTGCAGCCTCTGCAGCTCCCTGGGGTGTCTCCTTTCCCTTGTCCATGAGAGATCAGAGGGGACCAGGCCCCCACCACCAAGTGCCACTTGTAAGACTCTCAATTCCCTGATAAGAGTGTTCAGGAAAGAACAACTCAAGCTATTCCCAGGCTCATCCTTCGGCAAAAGCTTGAGTGAAAGCCACATTTGCACCGGAGAGCCACACTCAGCTGATGTGGGAAGGAGCAGGGAGCTCTGGCCAGCTGGGCCAAGCCTTGGCACTTGTGGCAATCCCTCCTGGATCAGGATTTGCCACCTTTGGCAGAGAGCATGGCATCCAGCTGGGCCAAGCACTGGCACTCGTGGCAATCCCTCCTGGATCAGGATTTGCCACCTTTGGCAGAGAGCATGGCATCCAGCTGCAGAGGGAGCAGCTCTGGCAACGGGGCTGCCAGGGGAGCAGAACCCACGGTAACCTCCCCTGCTGCCCATGTGGCCACATGTCCCATCAACCTCTCCAGCAGATGGATCTCTGTGACTATGAATGCTTTGGGAGTTGTTCTTTTTCAGGAGGAAACGGCAATAAAACAGTAAGAGGAGTCACCAGACAAAGATTTAAACTCTCACTCATCGATAATGAGATTATCAGAGAGATTGCAACGATGAAATCCAAAAACTTGGCACTACTTGGCTTTTTTTAAACAATACCCAGAACTTGTAGATCCAGGTAAGGAACCAATACTTCAGCTGATGGCTACTTTTCCTAACAGAACACTTCTTTCCCAGGAGTGAGGGCTTGCACTGCATTTGAAGCTTCCCTTGTCTTTAGCCTTGATCCTGTGCAGCATGGTCAGGTACGTGGGAGAGACAGAGTGGGAAGAGGGCCAGGCAGCGTGAGCGTGACCAGCAACCAAAATGTGTGATGGAATCACAACCAGCACCCTGCAGGTGCTCTGGGGTCTAACAACTGCAAACACACCGTGCTCCTGCTTTAGACCCAGCTGGCAACACCAACTCTGCTGGAGCCTTGGCAGGGGGATGCTCAGGATCCACTGCCCTGGCATTTCCAGCCCTGCAGCACCTCCTCTCCAGTGCTCAAATCCTCTGAACCCCTGAGCAAAGAGCAGAGCAACAGTCAATACAGCAGCTGGTCCTGCTTCAGGAGAGCCCCTGCACAGGCAGCTCTCCTGCTGGATGTGTGTGCAGACACACAGACACCCTACCTGGGCGGGAGGGGGGTACAGACACACAGACAGCCCTGGGCGGGAGGGGGGTACAGACACACAGACAGCCCTGGGCGGGAGGGGGGTACAGACACACAGACAGCCCTGGGCGGGAGGGGGGTACAGACACACAGACAGCCCTGGGCGGGAGGGGGGTACAGACACACAGACAGCCCTGGGCGGGAGGGGGGTACAGACACACAGACAGCCCTGGGCGGGAGGGGGGTACAGACACACAGACAGCCCTGGGCGGGAGGGGGGTACAGACACACAGACAGCCCTGGGCGGGAGGGGGGTACAGACACACAGACAGCCCTGGGCGGGAGGGGGGTACAGACACACAGACAGCCCTGGGCGGGAGGGGGGTACAGACACACAGACAGCCCTGGGCGGGAGGGGGGTACAGACACACAGACAGCCCTGGGCGGGAGGGGGGTACAGACACACAGACAGCCCTGGGCGGGAGGGGGGTACAGACACACAGACAGCCCTGGGCGGGAGGGGGGTACAGACACACAGACAGCCCTGGGCGGGAGGGGGGTACAGACACACAGACAGCCCTGGGCGGGAGGGGGGTACAGACACACAGACAGCCCTGGGCGGGAGGGGGGTACAGACACACAGACAGCCCTGGGCGGGAGGGGGGTACAGACACACAGACAGCCCTGGGCGGGAGGGGGGTACAGACACACAGACAGCCCTGGGCGGGAGGGGGGTACAGACACACAGACAGCCCTGGGCGGGAGGGGGGTACAGACACACACAGCCCTGCACAAGGGGCCTTTCCCACCCTTACACATGCCAATGGATTCCCTGAGCAACAGCAAAAACAGTACTCATAGAATCCCAGAAAGATTTGTGTGGGAATGGACCTTCAAAGTCATCTAATTCCACCCCCTGCCATGGGCAGGGGCACCTTCCACCAGCTCAGGTTGCTCCAAGCCCTGTCCAGCCTGGCCTGGGACACTCCCAGGGGTGGGGCAGCCACAGCTTCTGTGCCCACCCTGTGCCAGGGCTGCCCACCCTCCCAGGGAAGAGTTCCTTCCCAATATCCCACGTAACTCTGCCTCCTGGCAGGGGAAGCCATTCCCCCTGTCCTGGCACTGTCTGTCTGTGTAACCAAAGAGCCCAGCCAGCCCTGGATGGAGAACAGAGGCCCAAACTGCCCACCTGGAGGCAGACAAGCCCAGTGCTGCCCGGCCCAGGACAACCCCCAGCCAGGGCTGCACAACAAGGTCTGACACCGAGGGGCAGCCCCTGCCCACAGCCAGCAGCACATTCCCAGCCTTCTCAACCACAGGCTGCTCCCACACTGCCCAGACCCACAATAAATCCCTCATGGGAGTTCCCTCAGAGCCCCCAGGGCTCCAGTGACTCAGGCCTCCCACCCAGGGGCAGGACAGCAGTACCTGCAGGACTTGCTGAGACACGGCAGCCCAGGGGCTGCAGCAGGAGCTGAAGGGCCCCAGAACAACAACTGAGGCAGCACAGGACCCCCAGAGCCCCATGTGGACCCCAGCAGCAGCCCCCCAGGAACATCAGGGACAGTATCAGGTACCAGTGATACTAAAATGGCCTCTTGGCTGCCTTTGCTCTCCTCTTCCACACCTTGAAGCCCATCGTTTTTTGACAGTGACCAGGAGCATCACAAATTCCTCAAGGTATGAGCAAACTAAGGATTTATGTGTCAGCAAAGCAGAAAGTCAATGAATTCCTGGGTTCCACCTCCTGTGCAGGCAGTTCCCACTGCAGTGTGCACACCAGAGCAGCAGCAGCAACTCACCTTTCCTGCTCTGCAAGGTTTCAAGTCGTGACAATTCAGCACTGACAGAGCACCTGAAGTTGCATCTAAATAAAGCTAACACACACACCCTACATGAACTAAAGTAACACACACCCTCCCTGAAACCTTGGGAAATGTACAGTTATAGAACAGAATCACAGGGTCTTTCAGGTTGGAAAAGACCTCCAAGGTCATGGAGTCCATATCAGCAGGCTAAGAAAGTTCCACAACTGAGTAAGAGAAAGCCCCCCTGAAGGTGAAGGTCCTTCCTGGGAGCCTGGTTTGGATGGAGCTGGGCACGGCAGGGCAACGGCAACAAGGGATTTGACAACTTTAATTCCATGAGCCACAGATGATGACCTGATCAGCAGTGACATCTTCCCCCCACACATCCAGTGTCCATCCTCAGGCCAGGCCCATCACCCCCCAAACGCTCCACTCATCATCCACTCACCAACCCCCCTGAATGATCACCTGGGGAGACACTCCCTGCTCTCCCCAGAGATCCCCAGCCTCCATCCACACTGTGCCATCAACAGCCACACAGAACTCATCTCCTTGGTAACATTCCCAGGAACAAGCAGGGGAACTGCCCCAGGAACAGCTGTGTCTGACTGCTGGGCACCCACAGGGCCCGCAGCACCCTAAAGTTGGCATTTCTGTAGAGCTGCTGCCAAGAACACGAATCATGACCCCATCTCCCCCTGCAAAGGGAAGTTAAAGACTCTTACCCAGTGACATTTGCTGCTGTGATCACATCTATCTTTGCAAACCCTTCATTTAAACCCAGCATCTATCTTTAGGAATGCAGTAGACTCCCAAAATTCAAAGGATGCACTTAACCTTTAGCTCCTCACACAGAATTTGCCACACTAGAGCTTCTCAAACACGAGTATACTTCCTTTCCACCAGACTGCTCAAGCTGTCCCACACTCCCCTGGAGACCCTCTGGCTTTGTCCTGAATCCTGCCCTTTCCAGTACTTCATCAAACCGCCCTTCCAGGCTGAGTTCCACCAGTGCTGGACCAACAGAGACACATTCCAGCGCTGGTGATGTCAGGGAGGGCACGGGACAGAGCAGCAGCACTGATTGTCTCCTCCCAATTAATCTATTCTTAACGAAGCAGATGACGGTCCTGCGAGGCAGCAGCTCCCGGGGTGACCTACATTCCCCCTCCTGGCTGTGTTTGTTGTGCCTCAGAGCTGTCACACATCACCGACGGGGCTCAGCCGTGCAGGGAGGGGTTCTTTATGCAAACCAGCCCTGACGGACGATGTGGGGACTCTGCTGAATATTCATCTTGGTGACAAACCCAGTACTCTGGCTCATATCCCCCCAAATACCAGGCTTAATCCTCCCCAGACAATGGGAGCCTGACCTGGTGTCTGGGAAAGGCCATGAATCCATCCACATCCCTCCTGCTGGGAGAATTCGGGGATCCTCACTCTGCACTGGTGCCCTGCCAGAGCTCCCCAAGGAGCCCAACTCAGATCCCACCTGCAGCAGCTGCCAGGTCAGAGACGAGCCACATCCCCAGTTCCAGGATTTGGAAGTCCAGGAGTGAAGGACCTTCCCAGCCTGAGATCCCTTCTGAAGGGCTCCTGTTCCCCTCCACAGCAGCAGAGGAGCCCTGAGCTGCTCTGGGCTGATCCAGGGATGCACAGCAAATGTAGGGCAAGGCCACACCTTCCAGAGCACCAAAACTGCCACCTGAAACCTCCTCAGCCATCATTCCTCAGAGAGTTTTACTAAAAATCAGGAATTAATTCTGAAGGAAATCATGACACATCAGTATTTCTACCAGAAATTGTTTGGGGCAGGAGTAAAAAACCATTTAAAAAGCAAACTAATCGAGAAGAGGGGGTAGTGTGAACTGTGTGCTCCCCACACACCCCACTGCTGCACCTCCCCAGCAGCAGTGACCTCCCAGCCCTGCACAGTCCTTGTCACCTGTGTTTAAAGTGTTAATCCTTCAGGAACAAACTCTGAGACCTCTTTGCTGCACCTCCAACAGGGAGAAGACCATTGCCTTGCTCTTACACCCCGGGCACCTGCAGATGTAACTCCTTTTATCAGCTGCAACACAAGCAGCAACACTTTTTTGTCTTTGTCTTGTAAGAAGTAGCGATTTTCCCCACACATTTAGGTCTGGGAGCCCCAGGGCTGCAGGGAAGCAAAGAGTATCAACCCAGCAGGAATTCCACAAAGCTGCTGCTGCTCCTCCACCAGCACTGCTCACATGCTTCACAGATGGACTGCAATGTGCCGTGCTTCTCAATCCCCACCTGGAATTAAAATCCCAGTAATCAGGAGGTGGGCAAGGCCTCGGTCCTACTGGGCACACATGGCTGAGGTCCCATCACAGGGACCTGCCTGGGAGGTACTTCCAAAGGGCTCTTCCTCGTTTAATGATGCCAAGCAGGGACTCAGCAGGAGCTCTGCATCACCTCGAGCTCCCCCACTCCAAGTGCCGCAGGTACTGAAACACTCACCTGGCCACAAACTGCCACTAAAGACGTTTACTTGCAAAGATCAGCACAAAATACAACTTCTCTGGGAAGGGAAGGTTCTCCAGGGAAGGAACTTGGGTACATTAGTGTCTAAGTTTAGAGAATGAGCTTAAACACATCAGTCAGAGGGGCTGGACTGGGGGTCTCGAGGGACTGAAGCCAAATCCACAACAACTCAAACCGACCTGCTCCTGCCAACCCGTCCCTGGCACACATCCCGCCCTCCCTGCTCACAGGCAGGGACAGTGGCACGTGTGTCCAGGCCTCAGGAACTCAGGCACAATTTTCACAGGATAATTTGAGGTGGAAAAGCCCTCCAAGATCACACAGAGCCCACCCTGTGCCCCATGCCCACCTTGTCCCCCAGCCACTCCTGCTTTGGGCCCCTCCAGGGGTGGGCACTCCAACCCTCCCTCGCAGCCCCTGCCAGGGGTAATGTTGGAGGATTAACAAACACACCACTGATTCCCACTGAGGGAGAGGCTGAGGCAGCACCAAGGACCAACGTGGTTCTCCACCTGTGGCAAAGAGCAGGGCAGGGGCTCTGGGGGAGCTGTGGCTGCCCCAGCTGTGCCCCTGAGCAGCTCCCATGGCCACATCCCACAGCAGGTCACCCCATGGCCAGGGCAGCTCCCAGAGCCTCAGCCCGTGGGCCAAGGCTTCGTGGCACAGTGCTGATCTGGTGCTCTGATTGCCATGCCAGCCCTCTCCGTATCAGGGGTTGGGCAAAGTTCAGGAGATAACCAGGGTGAGGAGAATTGCCCAATAAAGGGAGGCAGTGCTGCATCCTGGGCAGTGCCAGCCCTTCCACTGCAGCCCCCACCCCGGGCAGGGGCTCAAGGCACAGCTGCCATGGGTGCTGGGAGCAGGCAGGGTGCCCAGGGAGGGTACCCTGCACCCCAGCCAGGCAGACTAACCCCGGGGTCCCACTCAGTGACAGCAGTTCAGAGACAACCCCAGAACAGCTGGGCTTGGAAGGGTCCTCTGAACACCCAAGGCAGGGTCACCTGGAGCAGGTGACACAGGAATGGTGTCCAGGGGGGTTTGGAATGTCTGTTCCAGGGCTCTGCCACCCTCCAGGGAAAGAAGTTCTTCCTCAAGTTGAGGTGGAACTTGTAGTTTAGTTTGTGGCCATTGCTCCTCATCCTGTTGCTGGGCACCACTGGAGCAGCTTGGCACCATCCTCTTGGCACCCCTCAGAAGCATCTGTGTGTACAGTCACTTTGGGGCAGGCACCTGGCACACGCAACAGGGACAGGAGCCACTGCTCAGGCCACAGCCAGTTAGGAAACCTCCCTCCCCAGGAACCTTCAGCTCNGTGTCCAGGGGGGTTTGGAATGTCTGTTCCAGGGCTCTGCCACCCTCCAGGGAAAGAAGTTCTTCCTCAAGTTGAGGTGGAACTTGTAGTTTAGTTTGTGGCCATTGCTCCTCATCCTGTTGCTGGGTACCACTGGAGCAGCTTGGCACCATCCTCTTGGCACCCCTCAGAAGCATCTGTGTGTACAGTCACTTTGGGGCAGGCACCTGGCACACGCAACAGGGACAGGAGCCACTGCTCAGGCCACAGCCAGTTAGGAAACCTCCCTCCCCAGGAACCTTCAGCTCATCACAAACACACACCTCCTGCCCCTCACTCTGACTCTGTCCCTCACCCAAGCCTCTCCTGCTCCCTCACCCAAGCCTCTCCTGCTCCCTCACCCAAGCCTCTCCTGCTCCCTCACCCAACCCTCTCCTGCTCCCTCACCCAACCCTCTCCTGCTCCCTCACCCAACCCTCTCCTGCTCCCTCACCCAACCCTCTCCTGCTCCCTCACCCAACCCTCTCCTGCTCCCTCACCCAACCCTCTCCTGCTCCCTCACCCAACCCTCTCCTGCTCCCTCACCCAACCCTCTCCTGCTCCCTCACCCAACCCTCTCCTGCTCCCTCACCCAACCCTCTCCTGCTCCCTCACCCAACCCTCTCCTGCTCCCTCACCCAACCCTCTCCTGCTCCCTCACCCAACCCTCTCCTGCTCCCTCACCCAACCCTCTCCTGCTCCCTCACCCAACCCTCTCCTGCTCCCTCACCCAACCCTCTCCTGCTCCCTCACCCAACCCTCTCCTGCTCCCTCACCCAACCCTCTCCTGCTCCCTCACCCAACCCTCTCCTGCTCCCTCACCCAACCCTCTCCTGCTCCCTCACCCAACCCTCTCCTGCTCCCTCACCCAACCCTCTCCTGCTCCCTCACCCAACCCTCTCCTGCTCCCTCACCCAACCCTCTCCTGCTCCCCCACCCAACCCTCTCCTGCTCCCTCACCCAACCCTCTCCTGCTCCCTCACCCAACCCTCTCCTGCTCCCTCACCCAACCCTCTCCCGGGAAGGAGTTTGGGAAGTCACATGAAAGCACAGCTCAAATGTACATGGAAGAAACACTCTGTGCTCAGCAAGGTCCAGTTTCCTGCTGGCACCACCTACACTGTCCCTCAGGGCTCTGGACCATGCTCAGCTCCAACACAGCCTGTTCCTTCTTCCAGCAAAAAGAAACTTGATGATTTTGTTATTCCAGCAGCCAAACCTCACACGGGGCTCCCCCAAACAAAACAAAAGAAAACGAACAAAGGCACTATTTTAGTGATGTTTTATGCATACCAAGAGACAAAGGAGACAAGAAGGGTTTTATCCATAAGGTACTAAGGGGGGGAAAAGGAAATGAAGCTCTAGAAAGAAAGAGAACTTAGTTCAGGGCTGTTCCCATGCAGCAATAATCGCTGCTCAGGGTCAGTTAATTCCAGGTTTGAGGGCTGATTTAATTCCCTGCCATTACATCTTTCATTTTCCAACAGACTCAGCTCACTCTGGCCATGCAGCAGAGCTCTGCAGCCACCTTTGCCAGCACCTGCTTTCAGGGAGGGTGGCATCTCCCTGGGCATCCTGATGCCAGGAGCCCACCTGGCCCCACACCTGAAATCAGGGCAGGGAAAGGTCTGGGCTCACCAGCCCACAGGTCACAACTGGAATTCTACGCTGAACCACCATGGATGTCATTTAAGTACATCCAATTACAGCAAATTAAATCACTTTCCATGCATGTCTCACCCTACTTTGGCTATATTTGTTAGCTAGAAAATAAACAGGGAACACGAATCTGCTTTCACAAAAACTGCTACTTACGAAACACAAAATTTGTCACTACTTGCTGTAAATGGTAATTTTGTCCTCAAATTACACAAAAATAAAATTCAAGTCAACACTTACCCTGGCTAATTTATACTGAGCAGATGGACAAGACAGTCAATACACAACTGAAGGGAAGTGAATTCATTCAGGAAAAGCATCAGCTTTACCAGAGGGGCAGGTGCTGCACAGGCCATTACAAAGATTCAGCCCCTCAATTCACTGCCACAAAAACACCCAATCCCAGAACGGTTTGGGTTGGAAGAGACCTTGAAGCTCCACAGGCAGGCACATCTTCCACTGGACCCATCTGCCCCAGAAGGATGCAGGTGCCTGTGCCCACTTACTGCTGGGAAAGCCGGTTTCTTGCATCCCAAACACAAAATGCCACTCGGATTTCCCAGGCAGAGCAGAAGTTCTGTCACTGCTGCCGTCAGACAGCACTGACACCACCAAAACACCAGAAGCAGAGACCTCACGGACCCCAGGCACGGCAGCAGGTACTGAGCTGGGGTTCACACCAACCTCTGGGAATCCCTAAGGCAATTCGCACAGTGGGACCATGAGAGTTCCCTGCTCCTGGAGGGGAAGGAGTGCTGTAACCCCGGATGTTCCCACCCCACCTCTAAGCTCTCCACCGGGGGGGACTGAGTGGCAGAGCTGTCAAGTGAATCAAAACAAGGCTTATTGTTACAACATTGCCCCAGAGCACCACATTCCTCAGAAAGCGTTACCCATTTCTCAGCTATTATTGATCCTGTGACATTCAGAGGAAGCTCTCAGAGCCTGAGAAATGGGAATTCTGTACCTTTGAATGGGTGGAAGGAACTGCAAGAATGTCAACGACACACCCAGACTCAGAAGTGATGGACGCCCCAAAGCACTGGCCTCTCCCCAGGCAGCAGGACTTGCCTGGATTCTTTAGTTTGCTGCTCTCTGCAAGAGTCAGGCACAGCTCACCTGCACGGAGCAGCAGCAAACCCACAGTGGCTGGGTGGGAAGGGACCTCAAAGCTCATCCCATCCCCCTGCCATGGGCAGGGACACTTCCCACTATCCCAGGTTGCTCCAAGCCCCGTCCAACCTGCCCTTGGACACTCCCAGGGATCCAGGGGCAGCCACAGCGTCCCTGGGAATTCCAGCCCAGCCCCTCCCAGGGAAGAATTCCTTCCCAATATCCCATCTAACCCTGCCCTCAGGCAGTAGGAAGCCATTTCCCCCATTTCCCTTTGCACTGAAGGGAGCCAGGAGTGGTGACAGCCAGTGATCCCCTAATCCCAGAATCCCTGAGGTGGGAAAAGCCCCCCCAGTCCCCAGAGCCCACCCTGTGCCCCGTGCCCACCATGTCCCCAGCCCAGAGCACTCAGTGCCACGGCCATTCCTGCCTTGGGCACCTCCAGGGCTGGGCACTCCAAACCTCCCTGGGCAGCCCCTGCCCACCCTGTCCAGCCCCAAATCCCTCCCCATGTCCTGCTCTGGTCTCAGCGAAGGACCTGCTCTACCACCCTGCATCCCACATCCACTCCAAACCAAAGCCTCTGACCAGGATCCTGCAACGGGCTGTGCCAGGGAAGGAGCTGAGGATTCCCAGGGAGAGAAGGGAGGTTCCAGCAGAGCTTTGCCAGCAGCTGGAGCAGCAGCCCCGGGAGTTACAGGGTGAGAAACCACAACTGTGGCCACAGCGGTACCTGCTCAGGAGCAGTGAGGCACAGCAGCTCTCGCCCAGAGCAGGAAGTCACACCCCACCTCTGCCAGCTGCTCCTCCTGCCTCTCTCACACCTACTCGGTCAGGAGCTCTTTGCAAAGCTGGTGACCATTATCTGATGCTCTGAAGATCAAAAGGAGACTTCACCCAGCAGGAATCTCTCCAGACAGATGGGATCCAGAGCAGCTCTGACACACGCTGGGAAACGGGATGCCCAGGTCCTGTCCTGGCACCTGGACAGACACCAAGCCTGAGGCAGCCGGTGGAGCACAGGACTTGTGCTTCCAACACCTCACAGGAGGAGCCCGTTAATTTGAGGGGTCTGGGGTCTTCCCTTACCCCAAGGACAGCATTCCAGCATCTCTCTGCATTTCTGTTCCAGTCACACACCACCTGCAGCAGAGTTTGTTCTCAAAACCCAGGTCAAGGTTCCTTTCAACCCAAACCTTTGTTGCTCCATGACCCAAATCCAGGCAGCTACATCCTCCTGGTTCTCCAGCTGGGTTAAAGCCCCAAGCACAGTGGGACACACCCCTGGGGCTGGGACAGGTGCCCTGGGACACATGGCCACCTCAGCTGAGCAGACACCACCAGTCCAACACTGCTGCAGGTGCAGTTTCTGAGCCCTCTTCCGTGCAGCCCACCAGCACTTCTGCTCACTGAAGCAGGAATGAGACCCACCAGACCTCCCAGAGAAGTCCCATTCCTGGTCCATGCTGAGCCAGACACTCCAACACCAAGTATCAACCCCAAAGAACTAGAGCTTTCACCAGAAACCTGCACAGCTAAAATAACTGAACAACTTTGTTGTGCACTGGCAAGATCAGAAAGTCCTGTGGAGAGGAAAGGGTTTCACTGAAGGATGAGGAGCACGGGTGGGACCCCTGAGCCAGCCCCAAGCTGAGCTCCCCAGGAGGTGGCAGAGCCACCCCATGTCCTGCCACGTGCAGGGGGATGGGGATGACAGGTCGGCTCCCAACGAGCTCCTCATGCCACGGCAACCCCATTCCAGAGAGGGAAGGGGCAGGATGGATGGGACACAGCCTTGGAAGGTGTGAACCCAAGGGTGCAGCCCAAGGAACTGGAAACATGCAGGTACTGCTACCAACATCCTGATGGTCCGACCTCAGACATTTCTTATGGATCTGCAATAGGAAAAGCTTTGGAGAAGTGCAGTGCAGGCAGTGACCTCCAGGCAGGGTGGGTGGAGGGGAAGAACAGGGGTCACACCCCTCGTTAGAAGGGCAGGACACCAACAGGGGAATTCCATGTCCAGGGACCTGCAGTGTAACAGCACCTTCACAACACTGAAATGCTGCTGAGACCAAGTTGAGACATTCATGTCAGGGGCACAGTAACTTACCTGGGCCCAGGTACAACCTGCTCAGAGAATGTTATCACAAAACAGAGACAAGAGTTTGACCTCCTAAGCCACAGATGAAGCAACGTGACAAGCCCAGCTTTCCTGAACCTTCTGACAGCCCCATAAATCCACTGGGGGCTGCTGAGCCCGGACCCAAAGTGGCTCAGCCACCTCCTGAGAACACCTGAAGTTATCCCAGCACCACCCACCTTCAGAACCACAGCTTTTAGGGGTTCTGAGGCTCCGACCTTGGGCCAGGACTCAGACCTTGGGCCAGGACAGCCTCCCCCTGAAGAAGATGCTGGTCCTGGCCCCAGCACAGGAACTCTGAGCAGATACAGCAGCACAGCACACCAGAGCCACTGGGATGAGACGGCTTCCAGCACCTTCCCAGACCAACAGCTGCTTCGCTGCACCCAAATATTCAGTGCATCCAGGCTGAGAAGCATTCCTGAGGCAAAAGCTGTTCAGGTATGGGTGGCAGGGTTGGTATTCCACACCCAGCAGCACTCAGGCAAGCAGGCCTCTCTCTGGGAGCATTAAGTGAGATTTTGGAAATGCAAGACAGAAAGAGGGATTTCTCCAGGTTACACAGTACGAAACAAGTCACAATCCCAGTGGGAAAGAAAGCCTGGAGTTCCAGTTACAGAAAAGAACCAAAACATGCAGAGACTTCAGTTAAACCCACACAGGAGCTGTGGTTAGACCCACACAGAAAGGAAAACCCACCCAGCGAAGCTGCACTGAAACACCAGACATTCAGGACAACTTGCAACAGCAGCTTCAGTCCCTTCCCTCTTTCCCTGGGCCAGACAGAGAAGTCCCACAGCACCAGGAATCTGACAGGATGGTTTTTCACAAGGCATTTCTGAAGTACCTTTTTCCCCTCCCAAGGGTTCCACAAGGCCACCACCAGCCCAGAACCTCCTCCATGTGCCATCAGGTCACGGAGCACAACAGACACTCGCTGCCCCTGCCCAAAAAATCCATGTGCCTGCTCTCATGCCATGTCCTTCCTGGAGTTTCTCAGCCCCAGGTGGGGTGAGGTTTCCTGGCAGGCAGCGCTGCCATCCTTGCAGAGACCCGACAGGCAGGGACACGCTGCCTGTGCCCAGCTGCAGGCAGGAGGAGCGGGCAGAGCCCACGCCCTGCTGCCAGGAGGAGTTACACTGAGAGGGGCCTCGTGGGCAGCACTGCTGGAACAGAGGCACCAACACCTGCCTAAAACCATTTCAGGTTGGCATTGTTTCTCTTCTACCCCCTGAGGAGGATTTTATCAATAGACTCTCAATTGACTCTCTAATTAAGTATCAGTATTGATTTAAGAGTGGAGAAGATCAAGCATTTTCTCGGGATAGAGAGAATCATCAAACCACAGGATGAGTTGGGTGGGAAGAGGCATTAAAGCTCCTCCCATCCCACCCCCTGCCACGGGCAGGGACACCTCCCACCAGCCCAGACTGCTCCAAGCCCATCCAACCTGGCCTTGGACACTCCCAGGGATGGGGCAGCCACAGCTGCTCTGCCCAACCCGTGCCAGGCCCTGCCCACCCTCACAGCCAACAATTTCTTCTCTAAGAGATTTTCTTTCAAAAGAGGAAACCCAAGAAGTCGAGAGCAAATCACTTCTCTGCACTCCCCAGTTGTCCTTATCACTCCACAAGGCACTAAGATCCAATCCATGGCTGTTTGAAACGAAGGCTGTGTCCCTGCTCAGCAGCAAGATTCTAACAACACCAAGAGGCATTTGGTTTGGTTCCCTAAATTCAGGAGCAGCCCACGGATCACACAGCCTGTCAGAAGAAGATACAGGCTGGTGCTCCAAATCTGAACACACTTTACCCTAGAAAGATCAGTGACTTCCTCACTCGTCACCTCTGTCACTGCTCAGGTGACAGCCCAGCCCCTCCCGGACACAGTGCCGTCCCGTCCCTGCAGCTCCCGCTCACACCGAGCACCTCTGGGGAGCAGCCGCCTCCTCATTCCAGCTGCACAGAGCGAGGAGCAGCCTGAGGAACCTCCCCGTCCCTCCCCGAGTGTCTCTGCCCCGAGGCTGGGACAGCGGCACAGCCGCAGCAGCCAGCCCAGTTTGGGGTTTGCTTCATACTGGGGGCTGGGGGGAGGGAAGGGCAGACACTGCAACTGCTGCCAAGGGCTTTGTTAGTGGGGAACTGCACCCAGAGAGAGAGACTGCACGGGGAACCTCTCGGGGCCAGGGCAGTGCCCGTCCCTGTGCTGGCACTGCTGAGGCACCTCCAGCCCTGGGGGCACCGCTGGGCCCTCCCCAGAGAGACACAAGGAGGGGCTGGAGCAACAGGAGGGGCTGAGGGGGCTCAGCCTGGAGCAAAGGAGGCTCAGGGGGCACCTTGTGGCTCTGCAAGTCCCTGCCAGGAGGGGGGAGCCAGGGGGGGGTCGGGCTGTGCTCCAGGAACAGGGACAGGAGCAGAGGGAAGGGGCTCAGGTGGGACAGGGCAGGGCCAGGGGGCACATGGGGAGGGATCTGGGGCTGGAAAGGGTGGGCAGGGCCTGGCAGGGGCTGCCCAGGGAGGGTTGGAGTGCCCAGCCCTGGAGGTGCCCAAGGCAGGAGTGGCTGTGGCACTGAGTGCTCTGGGCTGGGCACAGGGTGGGCACGGGGCACAGAGTGGGAACTTCATAGTCCTGGGGGGTCTTTTCCAGCTCCAATGACTCAGTGGTTGTGAGCACAGGTACCACCCTCTCCGGTGCTGCCATGTCCCCTGCTGCCCTCTCCCCCCGGCAGCACAGATCTGAGGGTAACATGAGGAGCCCGCTGAGGGAGCTGATCCAGCTCAGCTGCAAAAACAGCCACGTTACACAGAGAAGTTTCCAGCCAGCTCAGCTCAGCTCAGCTCCCACCACAGCCATCCCCAGCTCCTCAGCAGCACTGGGAGCGGTGCACAAGCAAAACTGCTGCTCATTATTCAGGGCGCTGGAGGAAAACAAAACCAAACACACCTCCCCACCAAAAAATAAAGAAAAACCAACCCACTACCCCCCAGGTACTGCATCACACCCTAAAACCAGGCTGCTCTGCACCCCTTCTCCTGGGTGTCCCAGCAGTCAGAGGTGAGGACAACCCCTCTCTCCAGCCCAAACAATACTTGTCCAACCTCCAGCAAGCAAGAGCTAAGGGGATTCCCAAGCTCCAGCTGCACACAGAGCACCATGTCCAACACTGATGGATCCACTTCCCTGTTCTACTTTCATTCTGAAGCCATAAACCTTCTCCCCTCCAAAATTCCCCTGGCAGCCAGTTCTGCAGCTCAGTCACCTCCAGGCAGAAATGCCTTCAAACATCTCCTGCTGCCTGATGGTTTCTGGACTCCCCATCCTGGAAATGGCTGAGCAGGAGCTGGGATGGGGGTTTGTGGGATGGGGGTTTGTTGGGTTTTCCCCTTTTCTAATTCACCTGCTCCCTGCCAGGAGGCAGGAACAGACTGACCCACACCCAGGCACACCAACGAGCTCACAGCTGATGCTGCTCCTACAAGCAGAGACAAAGAAGGGATATAACAATGGAATCATGGAATACTTTGGGTTGGAAGGGGCCTTAAAGCCCATCCAGTCCCACCCCCTGCCACAGGCAGGGACACCTTCCACTATCCCAGGTTGCTCCAAGCCCCATCCAACCTGATCTTGGATGCTTCCAGGGATGGGGCAGCCACAACTGGGGAGAGACAAACCAGTATTTCCAACTGCTGTTGTGATCCTCTTTATTTGAACCCAAGAAAGCACCTTTTTTCCCCCCCAAACTTCACTGGAACCACCATTCAGCTAAAAGCATTTTCACCAAACTGTCATTCCCACCAAGTTTGTTTGCCCACAATCTACGAAGTTTTCCCCCATTCTCTATCTGGGACTCCTCCTTCCCCAATATTAACATATCACAATCCTCCCAGGATGCATAAAGAAGCTTGCATTTGTTATCTGAAGGCTGATTTTAAAAAACTTCACTGTTAAATGTGCCAATATGAAGTGATTCCAAAGCAAAGAGCTTCCAATTCAAAACCACTGCTGATAAAGGCCAAAGAAAGATTTTAAAATAAATCATCAAAATATCAGAAAGTAGTTTTCTTACACTTTCCCATTTAAAATAGTAATTTTGCATAGCTTTGTCTGTGTTTAGAATAAAACATGGGTGACCAAACCTCAAGAACCCTGCTTTCCCCTGGGGATCTGCAGAGCTGCAGTCAGGTGAGCACCTCCTGTGGGGGTTAAAATTCAGGGAAGCTTCACCTCCATGGAGAGTCCTGGGAGGGATCTCCCAAAGCTTCCACACCCTTTGCTCTCCTGAGCTGGTACCACTCAGATTTCCTGGGAAAACATTTGTTGTGACTCATCTTAATTTGCATTTGACTTAGTCAGACCAGAGTGATTATACGGTGGAGCTCAGTTTTGACACTCAGATTCTGCAGCAGCCGCCCTGGCCAGAGGAGCCTCCCTCCTTCCCATCCTTCTTCCCATCTTCCTTCCCTGCCCCAGGTACCAGAGCTGGAGCTTCACCCCACCCCGAGTGGCCCCTCAGTGTGCCGAGCTCCCACAGGTCCCTGCCCATGCCTCACCTCAAACCACCACCAACCTGGCATGCTGAATGCCAATAACAATTATTAAAAAAAAAATTCAGATCTCAGGGAGGTGTCACTGACTGGAAGTTACTCTCAGTAACGTTTTTAACATTAAAAGTCAAGAAAATCTGCTGGCAACATGAGTGGAAATGGGGAAAGCACTAAAGCTATCAGCTACACTGACACACGACCCAGCATAGGGTACCCAGAGAGCACAACTGAGAAGGCACAACAATTTCCAAAACCAAAGGCAAATAGCACAAAAATTATTTTTGCACCAGGAAACTACTGCAGTTCTTAGTATGAAAATGGTTTGTGACAGACAGTCTTCCATGCTGCCTCCCCTCCCACCTGCAGCAGCCAGGCAGCACTGGGGGCTGGGGCCCCTGCCCTCCCAGGGGACGTTATGATGACTATGGGATTTCTTGCAGAAATGCCACTGGAATATTTATAGAGACAGGGCAGTGAAACCACTCACACATGCACCTCAGCACATCCCAAAGCTTAACTGCTGCTTTGGCAGGAAAGATCAGATTGAAGTGACTCAAAGTCAAAGTATGTCAGATTACATGGACAGTAAGTTACATCCCAATGGCCATCATGGATCAGGGTGAATCAAGGTGTAATGATGAAATGCAAGGGAACATAATTTACTAATGTGAAGCAGAAATGCTTTATTATAGTACCTTTCCTTACACAGCAGACAGGCCTTTGGTTTTATAGCATTAAAACCTTTCTCCCCACTCATCTTTCAGAGACACTGCTTCAATATTCCTTGAGATCCTTCTTTTGCTTACAGACCAAAGATTGAAACTTCCAGTACCTGAAGCAGCCTACAATAAAGATGGAGAGAGCCTATCCACAAGGGGCTGGAGGGACAGGACAAGGGGGAATAGCTTCCCACTGCCAAAAAGCAGGGACAGATGGGATATTGGGAAGGAATTCTTCCCTGGGAGGGTGAACAGGGCCTGGCACACAGTGGGCAGAGCAGCTGTGGCTGCCCCATCCCTGGAAGTGTCCCAGGCCAGGTTGGACGGGGCTTGGGACAACCTGGGCTGGTGGGAGGTGTCCCTGCCCATGGCAGAGGGTGGAGTGAGATAACCTTTAATGCCCCTTCCCACCCAAACCAGCCTGGGATTCAGGGATTCCACAACCAGACCCTGCCTCCAGCACATCTCCCTGTGCCAGGCTCCTGGGGGAGCTGGGAGCAGACACCGAGTGGGGCTGCCCCAGTCCTGAGCTGTTTGCCTGATCCAAACACAGGGAGAGGCTGGGCCAAGGCCTGGGCACCTCCAGGGGCACCTGTACCCTCTGCACCTTGGGAACAGCATTTCCCTGGAGCTCCAAGGCTCCCCTGGAGGTTCTCCCTGACACTCTGCTCTTCCTGCTGCAAACCCAGCCCGAGCTGCACGATTGCTGTGCCGGGACCACCAGGGACAGGACCTTCCCAGGCTGCTGGACTGGCACTGCTGGGAGACAGTGGGGGAAACCTGGGGCAGTCTGAGAGCTGCAGTTACCAGGGGGAATTTGAAATCACATTTTCAGTCAGATTATTCCATTGCTTTGGAATACTTTGGAATGCAGTGGACAGGTATTTCATCCCAGGTTTTTCCTTCATGGACAGGCTGCTTTTCCCAGGGTGCTTACATGGAGTGTCCCTCTCCACTGACACTGCCTGCATTGGACACTTCCTCCCAGGTTCCCTCATTAACTTCCAGAAAAACCATGGCAACAACACATTCAAGACATCTTTGGGCACTTCACCATCATATAGAACATGTTTGTATCCCCAAAACTGCCAAATTCCACCACAAGGATGCAAGTCTAACACACTGACACCCCAAGGGATGTTCACAGACACCATCACCAGATGTCCAGTCCAGAATTCAGGGAATAAAACACCTCTGCCTTCCAGTTTCTGTACTCCAGTAATAAACACCCACTGGTCTGAATTGGTTGGACTGGTGGGAAACACTTCCAACCTCTGCACGTACCCAACTCGGTAATACTCCTCTTGAAGACCCAAATTCAGACCATTAACACTACTTACCAAGTTACTAATTACTAGATGCCCACTAAAGGCACACGGCCCGGGGAGCAGGAGCCACCATGTGCCTGCTGACTCCTCCACTATGACACTGCCTATTTTTAACTGTGGGAGCTGCAGTGAAGCCCTGCAGGGAGGGGGGGAGGGCCCCGTGACCCCCCCAGGCAGCCCCAGCACCCCCAGTGCCAACCAGCACACAGAAATGAGGCACAACCTCACAGTTAGGCTCTAAAAGCTTTTAGGCAACAAGCTTCTTGACACTTTATTGTCCCAAACATACTTTCCCCCACTTTAAATTACCCCAGGCCTGCTTAGGACAGTCTTTTTATGTGTTATAATCCAAGCTGCAGTCTGGGGGTGATGTTTCCACACGGGTAGGAAGCATCCAGGGGTGTCTTTACACCCAGCACTCAGATTTACACTGACAATCCACCTTCTCCTCCCCTCAGTGAGCAGCTGCATCATCCATAATTTAAGGGACTTACAGCAAGCACAAAAGCCAGATCCAGTTCAAACTCCCCAAAATCATTTTCTTTTTTTACCCAGAGCTCGGCAGGTACATGTTACACCAGTGGGTCCTCCCAGAAAGAGCAGAGGCTCTTTTCAGTCAGATTATTCCATTGCTTTGGAATAATATGGAGAAGAATGCAGTGGACAGGTATTTTATCCCAGGTTTTTCCTTCACGGACAGGCTGCTTTTCCCAGGGTGCTACTGGTGTAACATGTACCCGCCGAGCTCTGGATACAAAACGATTTTGGGGAGTTTGAATTGGATCTGGCTTTTGTGCTTGCTGTAAATCCCTTACATTTCTCCTAAATTCCCAGAGCCAGTCACCAAGAAGGTGAGAAGCTGCAGGCCTCCACCCTTCATCTGCAAAATAAGACCTTCAGGAGACAGCAAACCAAAGGCTGGAAGGATGGCAGGTGCCAGGTGTGCCCCACAGCAGGGACCACAGGGCAAAGCCCGGGACCAGACACATCCCTCCTGCACGAGGATGTCAGAGCAGCTCTGCCCCGGGGAGGGCCGGAGCCAGCCGGGCACGGGGGGCGGCACAGCTTTGGTGGGGTCGAAAAGACCCCACCCACGAGTGGGACCGCTGCGGAGCCACAGCACCGGTGGACGCACCGCGGGCACTGGGACTACCACGGGTGGAAGGGGCCAGGTGGGCTCCGGAGGCTGGCACGGCGGCGGCTGGGGGGGGAGCTGCCAGGGGGGCACCGAGCCCACCCTGCGGCGGTGCAGGGGCAGCGTGGGG
>VXAU01004622.1:620176-658173 GCA_013399695.1 Formicarius rufipectus | reverse complement strand
GGAGGGCACGGACACACACCCAAACCTTCCCCAAACCCTGGGGAGGAGCGGAGGGCACAGACACCCACCCAAACCTTCCCCAAACCCTCCGGAGGAGCGGAGGGCACGGACACCCACCCGACCCTATCCCAAACTCTCCGGAGGAGCCCAAAACACGGCTCGGTGTGCAGGGTTTGGCTCGGGGAGCCCCTCTTTGCCCCGTTCCAGCCGTCCCACCCCCGAGCTAAGCCGAGGTTTCCATACCCAGGCTGGGACCGGGATCCCGGCATAGCCCGGCGGACACCGCCGCTAAACAGAACCGAGCGGGGCTTTGGCTAAGAGCGAATAAACAGACGGAGATGAATAAAGGGATAAACGGGGAGGTTTTTGGGGGGACACAAGGGGAGCGAGGCGGCAACGCATCCCCGCGGGATAGAGCTAAAGGAGAAGCCATGAGTGAGGTAACACAGCTCGGGAATCATCCACCCCACACCAACCCTCGGACATCATCTATCCCCACACCATCCACCGGACATCATCCCTCGGGAACCAACCATCCCACACCGTCCCTCGGGCACCGTCCAACCCACACTACCCATCTGGTACCCTCAGGCACCGTCCACTGGGCACCATCCATAGAGCATCATCCATCCCGCAGTATCCCTCAGGCACCATCCCGTGCCGCACCATCCATCGGGCACCCTCTGGCCCCATCCATCCCGCACAGCCCATCCCGGGAACAGTCCCAGGGGGCACAACCACCGGCGCCAACTCTTCGCAAGGAGCTTTTCTCCGCGGCGCGGCACCAGCACAGCCCGAGCGCAACAACCCTCGCTCGGCACCGCCGGGAGTCGGCTGCCCCGGCACCCCCGGTACCCCCTTACCTTGCGTGGTGTCCCCGGGCTGGGCGCGGCCGCCCGCCCGCAGCAGCAGGAGCAGCGGGAGCAGCGGCAGCCGGCAGCGCAGGGGCACGACCATGGCTGCGGGCGGGAGGCAGCAGGGAGGGAATGAGGGAGAGAGGGATGCCGCGGATCCCCCGCTCCGCTCCCGCGGCAGCAGCCCGCGGGCACTGCCCACGGCCCGCCCGGAGGGGAAAGGAGGGAGGGAAGGACGGCGGGAGGGAGCGGCCCCGGCGCGCAGGAGCCCGCCTGCAGCCGCCTCCCCCCGGCCCCTTAAAGGCGCAGCCCCGCCGGTGCTCGCCTCGGCTACGCAGCGAAGGCTCGTCAGCCCTGAGGATATCGTGTCCTCCCCTTTCTTCTTCCACCGTGTCCAGCCCGGCCGCCCCCGCCCGGCCGAGGTGCAGGGATGGGTGCTGAAAACTGCCCCCCCCCGCCGTGGGGATGGTTCTGCTTCGGAAGCCGCCGGTGTCGCCTCGGTGGGGCTGGCGGCGCTGCGGTCCCGGTGCCGCTCTCGCCTCAGCGCAGGGCGAGCCCGTGAGCAGCTGTCACACCGGTGTGGTATTGGAAATCACCACCCAGGAACCCCCCCTGCCCCTGTCCGGGCCCGAGCTGGGCCAGCAGCTGCCCGAGAGACCTGGAGGGGAACGAGCACCTTCGTTGTTTCATTTGTTTCTTTTTCATTTGTTTCGTTACTTTCCTTTTTATTTTATTTTTTTTTTTAAATAATAAAACACAGGAAAACTTACTAAATGCAAATGATAACTTGAAGGTTTCCATCCAAATACGTCCTACTGTAGATTGGCTTCTAGGAAGCAAGACAATTGTAGGAAATGAATAGACAGCTAGTCAGTACTTTTCATTTGAAATTTTTTTGCTGAAAAGAAAAAGAGCATATGCTTACCGTTTTAAAATCGTCTCGAGTTAGGGGAGGGTAAGAAAAGTTGCTTATTGCAAGCAAGCCAAAATCAGCACTTCCTTCTTTAGCTTTTTTTCTCAAGTGAATCACAACTCCTTCAAAAGATGGAATTCCGAGTAATGAAAATGTTTGGTTTTAAAGAAATACAAAACATTGTAGAACTCGTGTTTGTGTTCTGTTTGGGGGCATTTTGTTGTTTTCGGTTTGCGGGAGTTTTTTGTTTTAACCAGTTTCATCGGGAGAGTGCTTTGCCTGTGGGCTACCGAGGGAATTCCCTCGAAGTTTCCAGTGGTGGTGTAAGCAGTGCTGACATTTCTGCTCATGTGACATTTCTCCCACAGTTATTTTCAAACACAACTTCTAACAGGTATTTTAGCCATTATATCACATAAAAAGAAAGCACAATACCTTAGGCCGTATCTTTAATTAGTTACCTGCCAGGTCTTACCTCCCTTAGTGATGTGCTCTTTGTTAGTGCTGCTGCCGGGTTTCTCCAGATATTTATCAGGGTGATCTAGATACAAGAGTCTTCCTCCTGCTAGTGGATCTGGAATTGTTTCTTGTGACATATATTCTTTGTGAGACTCTGTTTTATAAATGTTTCGAGATCAAAGGAATGCAAATCCACGTTTCTATTTATATGTAGTCCTTTTAAATATAGTATTTATGCAAAGTCTCCTCAACAGTCTTGTAAGTCTGTTGTAATTATGTGCTATTATCTTTAAATATTTGATTGTGAAGGGCTGAAAGTTTACATTGACAGTGCTGTCATCTGTAAACTTCTTAGGGATGAAAAGCAGTAATTTGCCCTGAAGACCTAGCTCTTAAACCTGTGTGAACCATTAAAAATTACTGCCTCAAGACTGCCTTATGCTAAATTTCACATTCAAAATTAACTTTTCTGGTGTAATGAGAGCATTATACTGCTAAATCTTTACTGTGTATCTTTAGGATATATAATCTAAGTACAATATAACATATCTCTAGGATATATGTTATATTGTATGACCCATGGGCCTCATAGCAAACTAGAGACATGAAGTACAGTGCTAATTACGTGTAATGCTGATAAAGTAGTAAAATAAAAGGCTGAATGACAATAACAGGACCTCTTCTGTGGGTCTGTTATTTTTTCCCGTGTGCTGCATAGTGCCAGACAAAGTCTGTCGCTAAGTGGAGGCTCTTCTTAAGAAGACAATTGCCACGTATATTGTAATTTCATCCACCTCTAAGCTGAGCTGCAAACAAGGCCTTAAATTACTTTCTGCAAAGTGTTTCATCGATGACCTCTCATATTCTTCAACATTCACAGAATTTGCTACACACTATGCCTATTGCTCTTCAGCCAACACTGAGAAATATCCAGGCATTCTTTTAATATTTGAGTTTAATAGCCCTGTTTTACTTTTTTGTTTGTTTGTTTCCCTATCTAGACTGTGTTGCTTTAGGAGAAAACCATTCATCCATAGTTTGGCATGTCAGTGTTATGATTAGGCCAAGTTTTGAACTTCCACATTCACAATTACCAGGTGTTTTCCCAAGTAATTTTACCAAATTAAAAACGTAATGTTCACCACTGTTGTGTGCAAAATCGAGTGCAGCTCATCTTTTCTCTGGACTGTGTGGATGTAACTAAATCCCATACACAAAATGGTGATGGGAGCGTGATTGTTTCTGTCTGTGTGGAGCATCAAAGTTTAATAGCAATGTAATTGAGTTCTCCTCAACTCAGTGTTCTCTAATATGTTGTTGTCAGGGAACTTGATATGCACAGTATATTTGGTTCATGCAGACTAAAGTTTACTGTGTCTTTACACTTCTGGATTGGTATCATAGTGCATGAATAAATAAACAAACTGACAAACAGGATCATCCAGAATGTGTCCTATCAAATAACAAGAAAAGGTATCAAGCTGAGTTTTTCCATACATCTCTGAAAACCAGACTGTATCCTTGTAAAAGAGCTATGCTCACACAGCTTAGTTCCTTGCAGTAGTGTAGAAAGCAGGTTGCTGTGGTGTTTTTAATCCATTAGGAACATTAGTAATTTCACTTCCAGGGGTAGCTCTGTCACTTAATAACCCTGAGGTTGCAGTTTGTGCTCCAGCTGCCTTCCCAAGTTGTTCTGTGCTAAAGCTCCTTCATGTTCTCTGCAGGCAGGACCTCTGCCTATCAGCCACCACGTGTGTTGCAGAAAGTCAGACTGGCTGCTTAACAAAACTCTTGTTTTGTTCTATTCCTGCTTTCCTCCCTTTTGTTATTTTTGATCTGGTGCCAGACAGGGGTCTTTGATCTACTTGCTGTTTGAGAGGCCATGCTTGAGGCAGAAACTATGAGATGTGCTTTGGGAGATGGAAGGCCAAGTGGGATTAACAACAGAGGTATCAAAAGCTTCAAACTAAAGCTATGAGATTGCACTGAAATAGATCAAAGGACAAAATATAGCCATTCAACAGAGTCCAGCCATACCCATGGAGGGATGCAGGAGGATTTTGATATTAAATGCTAACAAATATGGACATTTCCACCTAGCTGATGATTGACTTTCAGGATGGGGTCACAACACCAAAACAACACAGATATAAATATGGATCAATCTACATTTTGTTTACCAGTCTTCACTCACTAAAAAGTTTATTCTGCCAGAAGCATTTCTATGACTTCATTTGTTAAGGAAGTCACCGTTACCACATGAATTGACACACATTTCAGGTTTATTCTTATTCCCAGAGTTGAATAATGCCATATGAAGCAAATACAAGGTCCTATTTTAAAGCTCTGTTCTTTCTCCAAGCTGTTGGCAGTAATATTGTCCACTCCTTCTCAGTCACACTGGAGAGCTTGCACTCTATCAAGACCTTTTCGGTATTACACAAGTCTGTTGAGGCTGGACCTTTCTGCTGATGAAAGCAGCAGTTTTGAGACTTTCAGTGGTCTTAGATGCCATTGTAGTACTTGTTCCAATAGAGAAAGGTCTCACAGTTCCTTGGGCTTATAACAAACTGGAAAATTAAACAAATCCTTATCTTAATAAATGGCATGTTTATGCAACTGCTCACATTTTCAAGCATATTAATCCAGAATACAGTAGCAGGTTGATTAGCTGGCAGGCCAACCTTGCAGAGCAGCTACCATGTCAGCCATGCTCCTTTCTTCACCTTTGTTCTCCTTTCTTCCCTTTTAAGCTAAACCCTCCTATCACTGTTTTAAAATGGCCACCAATTTTGAACCTATAGCAAACTTCTGGCAGTAGTGGGATTGTCCTGTGGACTACTTTCAGGGGTCTGTGTAAGATGCACCCCAGGATCCTATTAAACATGCCCTATTGAGATGTAAGTTTAAAGATATCTCATTGTTCTGCAATTAAATTCTGAAGAACATGCCATATTTTTACTGACAAACAAATTTGTTCGAATCTCCTGTTTTTTGGAAGTACTAACAATTGTAACACATTTCTCTGCTAGTACCGGTCCTTCAGAGGTGTCATATAGCTGAGAAAATGTCAGAAGTTCCATTTTTCATCAGTGTAAATGCAGAGATCATAATTAGCCATTACAGTAAAATCTAGCTGGAGTAAAATCTTTTCTGTGCTATTTGCAAGGTACAAGAGTCACTCACTGTGCAGCCATATCTCAGAGCTTTTATGTTAAGGTTAGCTTTCAAAGTGAGACGAATATGACTAAGAATTTTATCTGTGGAAGGGTGTTCTGCCATTTCCCTCATACCCAGACAGATTTATTTCCCCTCAGAGCTGTATATGATAAGAGAAGTGTCATTCCACTAAGGACAAATCAAGTTGTCTCTTATTCCTCAGAAGAGGGCAGTTCATTTCCCTCTGCAGGTGCAAATCATGGTTATGACTTTCAATGTTGCAATTGCTCAAAGAAGCCAGAAAGCAATCCCTCTTCTCATCACTCCTCACTTCCCACTATATTCCCCATAAGTATCCTAGTGCACTGCTCAGCTTGTGCCAGGAGAGTCTGCAAGAAGTTTTGGAAGAGTGAGTCCCAGCTGAGTAAAGTGAATCATAATTTGACTTTCTGCACAAAACTAATCTTGTTTAGCCCTGTGAGGGGTAAAGTGGACATCATGTGAAACTGCCTGCAGGCACATAGGTGCTCTGTTAGTGTCAGCTGTCAGTTGGCACTACCAGAAACAAAGCCTGTGGAAGGTTTCCTCAAATGCAGTTCTAAAGCATAAAGGAAGAAAGACTGAAAAAAACTATGGGTACATTGTCTTGGTATTCAAATTTGTTGTAAAATATTTCTATTATATTTTTATATAATATTTATATTTTATTATATTATAGTGTATTATATTTTTGCACAATAATACTTTTGGCAAAGTTCTCCTGGAGAAGGCCTCTGTTATCTTCTTGACAGAAACAGAAAGTCAGAATTATTGTCTTGATTATCCTTGATATGTGCTCCTGTAGACACTGCATAGGCTAGGAAATGAATCTCTGTAAGTAAAGTTACGTTCACTATCTTGTCTTCATCTGAATGAGGCAGCTCAGAGCCATGGCTAGACATACAAAAGAAAATGGTTAGATTTGTCTTGAGAGGATATGTCTGAAGCTGTTTATTTTTGCCTTTTTTTCTGAGGAAAGAATAACAAAACAAATAGAAAACTTGTAGTTTCTCCTACAGGAAAAAATTTTCCTAGAAATAGGAGATCCTAAAACATCCATGGAAGAGTTAGCTTGTGTGATAAATGACTCCCATCATGCTGGACACAGTGCTCTGCAGTTTTGAATGAAGCCTAAAGGTTTGAGGTATTAGAGGTAAGAAGGTATAACTTGCCTGCTATAGGTTCTATTTCTGCTGAAATAGATTAACAGTACAGTAATACAGTCTATTTTTACAATCTGATCAATCTCCTGCATAGATTACAAATCACTTACTAAGAGAATGACAGAATGTGAGTTAACTGGCCAGTAATCCTAGGAAAGCTGAGGTTGGTGGGGATCTCTGGAGTCCATCTGGTCCAACTTCCTTGCTTAAGCATGACCACCTAGAACCAAATGCTCAGGAACATGTCCAAACAGCCTTTAAACAAGGATGGAGATTCCACAATCCTCTGGGCAATCTGTGCCAGTGCTCATTCACTTTTGGAGTAAAAACTGCATTCTGATGGTCAGAGGAAAAACACTGTGCTTCAGTTAGTGTCCATTGCCTCTGGTGCTGCCACTGAACACAGCCTGGCTCTGTCTTCTTTACACCTTCCCTTCACATGTTTATGTGCATTGGTGAGAATATCAGTGTATGATAGAACGAGATTAGGTTATCAATTATGAGATTATTAATGCAATATCTAGTTTAGGAATGATTTCACAGAATATTCCAAGTTTGAAGAGACCCAGAAGTCCAGCCCTGAAGTGAATGGCCCCTACAGGCACCAAACCCACAACCTTGCTCTTATTAGCACCATGCTATAGTTGAGCTAATCTGAGGGTCAGCAATAGTTTTCTCCAGAGTTGTTCAGACTGGCAAAAGTATAAGAGAGTGGTGTTTCAAAAGAATGAGAACAATTTAATTGTAAATTTTTATTGCAGTGGAAACCGAAGAACTGACTTGTCTTATCGACTACTACTGCAAAGTCTGACAAATCAAGTAGGAAACTTGGAGATATGTTTTTCATAAGCCTACAGAGACAGCTAGTTCCACACAACTTGGGAGAATCCTGAGCCAGAGAGGGGCTGTCTGGCTGAAAGATAAGGATCAGACATAAGTTCAAAATAAGACCAGATGCTGCCAGTACTGGGAGCTGGTTGTTCTTTATAAAGAATTAGCAAACTTGGGCTGGTGAAGGCAGTGCAGTTGGACAAGTTTTAATTTCTGATGGACCCTGGCTAATACCAATGGCAGGTTCTAAGAGGAAACATGCTGGTTCCAACAGTTGAGCCCTGTCACAATAGATGTGCATGTACTGGAAAAATTATGATAGTAGAGCTGGGCCAAGTTTTGACAGAATGAAAAGTCTGACAGCTCCCTAAATCATGACTATTTGTCACAGAGCTTATATGTGCATGATACAGGTAGGGGTGTTTGTTATTTGGTTGACTGCTAGGCTGCTGGCCAAAGGCAAAGAGGAGAAAAACACAAAAGCCTTGAAATCAAAAGACAGAGGGTAGTTGTCAACTGCTTTGAGGTGCAATCAATACAATCTCAAGCTGTAACTCCAAGATAGGGAAGGTCCAAGACAGATATGTTAGTGGAATCAACATCACGGTAGTTGTCAGACACAATTGGTATTGTAAGGACAGATATAATTTGTGGTACCATCAGGAAGGAGTTGATGCTATACTGCTCTGTCTTTCCCTGTTTATTCCTTATTTTAGTAAATAGAGTAGTCCATATTATAAATAAGGTTTTTCATGTTAATACTATTTGCATATCCCCAATTCCTCATCCTTTGCCTGTTGTGCTCTAGTCGAGATAAATTCCATACTTGGGCAGTAGAATTGATGGGATGATTTATTGTGGTGTGGTTATTACATGCATACAAAGCTGGGACATCTAGAGGCCAAAGCAGAGTCTGCAAATACAGTCAGTACAAATACATCTACTAGATGTGAGTATTAGAGCATTTTTCAAAAGCAGCTTAGATAATAAGTACATTGCATGACCTCTAGTGGTATTAAGCCCAAGGCACTGCCAAAGTCAGTCAGTTTCATGTGGCTGGGGAAAAACCAAGGTCACAGAGGAGTTATCAAATATGTGCTAGTTCTAATGCTGCTGCACCCCACCTTACTGCCAGCTTTATATGAGCCCAAATTTTCTCCCATTGCCAGAATAATACTACAAAAATTTCTAATTTAGCAGAAATTCTAAACACTCAGCAGAACAACTGTTTTGCAGGAATGCTTTCATTGTCAACTAATAAGACATCATCATTAATCTTTCCAGCTGTCATGTCCCAGCCAGCAGCTCAGCCTGATCCAGCCTGATCCAGCTCACTTCCTCTACAGTGGGATGGGGTAGAGGATCAGAAGGGTAAAAGTGAAAAAACTCATGGCTTGAGATAAAGCAAGTCTAATAGGGAAAGCAAAAGCCAAAAAGCAAAACAAATCAAGGAGTTAATTTACTGCTTTTCATGGACAGGCAGGTGTTGAGTCATCTTCAGGAAAGCTGGGCTTCGTCATGTATAATGGTGACTTGGGAAGACAAATGCCACCACTTTGAATGTTTCCCCTCTTTAATTTCCTCTCCCCAGCTTTATATGCTGACCATGATGCCATATGATCTGGGTTATCCTTGTGGTGAGTTGGGGTCAGCTGTCCTGGCTGTGTCCCCTCTCAAATCCTTGTGTACCCCCCACCTGCTCAGTGGTAGGGTGAGGAGTAGAAAAAGCCTTGACTCTACGCAAGCACTGTTCTGCAATAAGGAAAACGTCCTTGTGTTATCAACACTGTTTCCAGCACAAGTCCAAAACACAGCCCCACACTTGATGTTCTGAAGAAAACAAACTCTACTTCAGCCAAAACAAGCACGCTTGCTATTGTCTTCATGTAGAGAAATTAAGAACTTGACATCACCAGTGCAAGAAGGAATGCCAATGAGAACCAGGAGGTAAAATCAGCAATGCAGTGACCCAGAAAGTCAAAGATCAGCAACATTTTCTTTTAATATTGGCAGAAGAATGGTGTTCTGATTCCTTGTTTTTGTGAGTCCTATTCCCTTGAAGAGGTGCAGCCATCATTGCTGACATCCTCTCAGAGGGTCTGGAGTCCCCAGATCAAGAAAAGGAACCTAGAAATGACCTGCTGCCTGGGATACTGACTTTGGCATCAGGGAGAGGGAGCACCAGCTCTTTCAGAAAGAGGCTACTGGCATGACGGTGAGGTGGAACTGGCAACAAATGTGGCAATAGAAAACACTGAACTTGATTACATGGTTGGGAAGCCAGGCTTTCCCATGGGACTTGTAGGAAGTTATCAGCCTTCTCACATGAGTTGCTGATGAATCCTCTTGGCAGAACAGCCAGCAAGATAAAGAACACCTTGAGACAGACTAGTTAGGTTCTTAAAAGTTATGGGGCATGTTCGCATGGTTTCCCTTCTCATCCATCATGTTCTGCAGTCTCTGAGCCATGCTGAGTGTGCCATGAGTCAGTCCCAAACAGCCCATCCGTGGAAAGTATTTCAGTGCTCTGCTACAGCGGAGAGAGATGCATCGACATTTTGACAAAGTGCAATTGCTCGTTCTGGAAGACGTATTTTGGTTTATTTGCATTGAAGTTCAGTTTCTGTGGTTTTGGGCTTTTCTCTAGTGGACTTTTTTTACCTTCATGTCACCTGACTGTAATTTTGATGTTTTCTAATTATTTTCTTGTTGGTTTCTACTATTTTGTCTTTAGTCCTTTGTTGTGTAAATAGCTGCAAACTAGAGAGAGGAACTTCAATGCAAATTATTTTGGAAGGAAATAATTTTAAATAGGCAATATAAAAAAATTGGCCACAAACCAGTTTAAGAAAATTAATATTATATTTACCTTATCTTAAATAAGCATTTAAATTCTTTCATTTTCTTATGCCTGAATAAGATTTCAAGTGGATTTATTTCAGAGTGTAATCCAGGGTTATTTACTCATATTTGTCTAAGTAGATATGTACCAGATTTTTTTAGCAGATTTGTTATAGTAGACACCTCTTTAATGTATGTGTGAGCTGATTTGACCTTTTATTGAGTGTGTGAGCTTATTTGGCTTAGCTGCTTTCCAGATGTAAGCCCTTTCTGGCATGGACTGTGGTTTCATTTATGTATAGGACTGTAGCTTAGAGAGAAGTGCTGGAAATAATCCATGGTAAACAGTTGCACATAAAAAAGGTGTGATTTACATAAAACAATCTTGTCTAAAGTTTTTGTTTCTAAGTTCATGCTCATCACCCTTCTAAGAAAGAAAAATTGAAAGCTGAGATAGGTCAGCTACCTTCCAAAGTGTTTATCTGAGTTGAATTGCCATCCCAAAGTTTTTTTCCACTGCCTACAAAAAGGTTCCTTTGGGTGACAAACTCATAGTTCTATATCTAACTAGGAGATCTACCATAAGGCTAAGGAAATCCATCCAGGGGTCTAGTTTGTTTGCCAGCAGTGTATCCCAGAGTGTACTCAAAAAAAGAAAAAAAAAGAGGCACTTTTTGTTAATTTGTCAGTACTTAAGATGTTCAGCCACTAGCAGAAGTACAGGAAAGAGAGGTTTTTCCTTATATAATTAAAACCAGAGATAATTATTAAACTGTGTTACTGGGGATGTAGATCCTGGTGAATAGGTCTGAAACACTAAAGTGTGAGTCCCAAAGTCAGATATCATTATTGGACTTTGGTTCTTGTTTGTTTATTTGATTGTGGTTTTTGTTTGTTTTTGTTTTATTTGGCCTTGTCTTGATGCCTCTCTTGCTGAAAAAACTTTAAAGAGGTTACTGCTATTTGAATAACCCCCAAGTTCCTGGAAAGAAAAGGATTGAAAATCATCAAAACATCAGGAGGTTCAATGAGAAAAGACTTAATTTGCCTTAAATTGAAGATATTTCCCATTTTCACACTGCTCATTGTTCAGCTCTGCATCAGGTTCTTTTGACATAGCTGTGCTTCCCCCCTTTTGACCTTTAACACAGGATCAATTTGCCTGACTATGTCTAGGTTATGTGGGATGTATTTACCCCTGCTTATGATTACTGAATCCCTTTGGGATTTCACCATACAATATTAGAACCTGTATGGATTGAGAGGAAGGTCCTTCCACATGTGAATGGGTCTATTTTTCAAGAGAACATACCTTTCATTCTACCCCAGTTCCTTCTGCCTGACCATTTTATTTACTGATTTTTACCGTGAACATTTTTGCTCCTTTGGTGCAAATTACATTGTTTGAAAACCAGTCTCACTGTGTCTTCCTAACATGCAAGCAAGATTTTGAGTTTCAACTCTTCCAAATAATAATTACTTCAGTATTTTCTTTCCATCTAATGTCTGCACTATCCCTTGCTATTTAGTGTTATCAACAATGTAACTTATTTATTCCTCAGAGTCTTACAGTGAGGTAGCAGTGTTTCCAAAAATAGTGTCTAGCATTATTGCACATTATGGTGAAAGATAGAAAGAGAAGAAGAGCCAAAACAAATGGAATCTTGGGTTTGCTTACTATAACAGCAGGACTTTTTTACAGTTAACACTGAATATTTAAATATGTAGTTTAGGTCTTCTTCAGGAACTCATTACTATGATGATGAAGTTTGATACAAATCTTGACCTGTGTGTGGGTTGTTCAGGGTTATAGATTCCTGTGTAATCCCCTAAAGATCTTCTGTCAAAGATCCTACTTTTCTTACATCAGGTAGCCACTGTTCACATCCACAAGGTCAATAGGCATGGCAGATTGGCACCATAGATAAAGCTATCCCACAAAGTTCATGTTAAGAGCTTAAAACTGGAGGAGTATAGATAAACTGTGTAACAATGTAAAATAAAACTTCAGGTAGACAAATAGTGATAAATTGTGCAATTGCAAATTAACATGTTGCCACCTCCAATTATCCGTTTGTGATGGTTTGCTGCACCAGAATTAGGAGGACAGTCTCTCACCCATGTCTCAGCAATCTTTCTTCCGTGCCATAGCAGCAGCTGAAACAAACAACGAAAGAGGATTGGTATTATATCAGATGCTAAGTCAGGAAAAAAAAAAATCCACATCAGGACTGTGACAGAGGGAAATTTTCCAAATTCCCATCTGTGATAAATGTCATTATGATTCATGGCGGTGAAAGCCAAATGGGTAATTGCAACCCCATAAAGGGAACAAGTTGTTATTACAGAGGTGCTGTAAATTATGGTAAACTGTTTAGTTTCTCTTCTTTATCAAGATAATATGAGTTATGGTAGACAATGTGAGTTAGGGTAGAACTGGCAAATTCATCTGTTTTCATATCAAGGAAATACTTGAATTATGGTATAATTGTTTAATTTCCTTGAAGAATGCATGAATTATAGCGGACAGAACTGACACAACAAAGAAAAGTATGTTGAAGACTGTTAAACATAATTGTAAATTGTGTATGTATACAATTTAAGNTGTTTTCATATCAAGGAAATACTTGAATTATGGTATAATTGTTTAATTTCCTTGAAGAATGCATGAATTATAGCGGACAGAACTGACACAACAAAGAAAAGTATGTTGAAGACTGTTAAACATAATTGTAAATTGTGTATGTATACAATTTAAGGAATATGTATAAATTAACTGGATAAACTCCCAACCTGTGCTGAGTTTGGTATGTGGTTTTTGGGGAGTGAAGACTCCCGCCACATCCAGCGCGCTGTTTGCTTTCACCATATAATAAACTCTTATTCTAAAACCCATTTTGGGTCTGAGACTCTGTTTCTCACACCACCCTTAGAACAGTGCTCTACTATTAGTTGCTAGACACCTGGATAAGGATAAAGAGACATAACTGGAGGCAGATGTGGGCCAATGATCTTGTCAATTTTAACTAGGGGGCCAGAGCACCTCTTTAGAACAAAAAGCATCCCCATCCTTAATCTTAGGGAAGACTGCAAGGGTTGCTGGGTGATGATGCTGCAAGCTGTTAAAACTCATCTTAATTTTCTTTTGTGACTAACTCTTCTCACTTCCTCAAATCCCACTGAAGTCTGGGAGGTTGTAGCATGTTGCATACATGCCTTGCTGAATCAGCACGGTAGCCTGTTATCTGAATTGCTGCCCTATTAAACATGAACTAAAAAGGTACACTTCATAAAATTTAATGTAATTACATTGCATTTTCATTTAACATTGAACTGAAGAGTCTGTCGGCTTCAGCTAGAGGCTCAGGTGGAACACAAAGTTTTCAAGCAAACTGAACATCAGGTTTTGGCACTCTGGTTTTGGCAGCTCTCTTCTTATCACAAAACAGAATCTAGGCTATAGACTCTTGTGTAAGATGTATGAACCTGTAATTGCTAAACAAGAATATGCTTTATAGCCGAAAACTTAATTGTGATCTGTTTGAGTAAGTGCACTCTACATTAGCAGCCCTTAAGCTGATTGTGACCTTTCCAGATGTAGAATTTCTGTCACAGAGATGGCTTGCAGCAAAGTTCAGAATTAATGTGGGGTTTATATAATGCATTATGCTGTCCATTATGCTAATATTAGGACATGTTCTTTCATTCCTTCAGCCAATAATATTTAATTTATGCCTTTTAAAAATCCTTGACTATCTAGATCTTCAGTAACAAGCAAACTTCTAAAATTACTTGTGGTTCTATGTAGTGCCTTTTAAGAATGATTTCAAACACTGTGCTGTTCGTCTGCGTCTCAGGTACTGCACAGAATTCTCCTCACCTTTGTCCTTGTAATGGTTTCACCCCAGCCAGGAACCAAGGCCCATGCAGCCACTCCCTTCTCCAGCAGGATCAGAGAGAGCAGTGGAAGGGTAAAAGCCAGCAAACCCATGGGCTGAGATAAAGACAGTTTAATAGGGAAAAAGCAAAAGCCACCTACACAAGTAAAGCGAAACAAAGCATTGATTTGCCACTTCCCATGGGCAGGCTATTGTTCAGCCATCTCCAGGAGAGCAGGAGCCCATCCCACATAATGGTTACTTGGGAAGACAAACAACATCCTTCCAAACAACCATCCTGTTTCTTCGTCCCCCAGTTTTTTATACTGAGCATGATGCATTATGGTATGGGATAGACCTTTGATCAGTTTGGATCACCTGTGCCAGCTGTGACTCCTCCCAGTCTCCCATGCACTCTCAGCCTCCTTGCCAGCGTGGCAGTACAAAAAGCAGAAAAGGCCTTGGCTCTGAGTAAGCCCTGCTCAGCAATAACAAAAACATCTCTATATTACCAACCCTCTGTTCAGTACAAATCCAAAACACAGCCCCATGCGAGCCACTGTGAAGAAAATTAACTCTCAGAAAAAGATCTGTGAACATGATGTAATTTCTTACAGGGAAGGAAATTTATGCTGGGAATACGTGGAAGGTAATTCCTGAACAAACAAGTTAGCAAGCGTGAACTATTCAGTTCGGCTGTTTGTGCTTTTCCTTGCCATAGCATGTAAGTTCACCGTAACCTGGGACACAGGCATACCCGTCCATTGTTCCCACTCAAAGAAACCCTGCCTTAAAGTTGTGCTTCACAGACTCTACGCTGGAGGCAGCTACAAAAAAAGCTCATTCCCTTACTGAGCAGCAGTAGTGTGATTCAGTGACCAATGCTAATTTCTATATGCAAGGAAATGCTGAAAAGTCATATATTGCTTGAAAACTGGGCACATATTAGTCCAAAATCACTACTAGCAATGCAAAATAGATTCTAGTACATTTTATCACAAAATTAGGCATATTATTTGTTCCACCTGGTTACAAGTTCCAGGTGTTCAGCCTGGAATGAGACTCCAGTAGTATAGAATCTGCCAGAGAGACCAGAAAAGGCCAATGTGATCTCACAGTATCTGATGACTGCTGTGTGAAAGTACTATTCCTTATATTCATCATCTGCTTCTGACCAAAGAAAAAAAAAAGTTTGTATGAGACTGAAATGCAGAGATGTCTGATTGAAATGGTTGTTTTATGCATTCATTAGTTTCCCAACACAGTTTACCATGTCTGTACAGATATTTGGGCTGTCCCATTGCATAGGCGGTTGGGGATTTAAATAAGCAGCTGGAGGCAAAGGATGCTCTCTGTAACAGTTCTGCTGTATCAGAACGTGGCCTCAGAGACTGAACCCAGCAGTAAAGTATCCTTCCCTTTCCTCCTGTTGAATACTATGTAAGGAATTGAATACTGTGGATGTGTCTCATCTGTAATTCATGATTTTATATGAGTATAGGTGAATCTAATCTTAACAAGGAAGCATTTTCAAAGCTTTATACCAATTCTAGATAAGTGGCTAGAATCTCAAGTACAGGACTTACAATCTTTGCTGATAGAAAACACTAAGTGAGCTTTCAGAAAGTAAGATCATTTAAGTTCTTTTGTTTTCTTTATTTTCATGTCTTAGAGATGATATTTTCAAAGTCTTCTCTACAACTAAGAGGATTAAAAACATGCTTTAAACAAGACATACTTCATATTTTGTCACAAAGATATGATTTCAAGAGCTTTAAGATACACATACACAGAGAATACAGTGAATCTCATTAAGAAGGTTGTGAAAGTTTGGTTTTGTTTCATCAAGCTTCTGGCAGCACCGAGACAAACTGGCTCAGGAGAAGATATGCACGCAGTGAGCTTCTCGCTTTCTTTGGATACCTGCTCAAGACCTGGGCAGGTTTCCAGGTGCTGATGTTTACTGAGAACAGCTCCCTCCCTGTGCTTTTTGGAAGATGTACAAGAGTGCCAAACAAGAGATGGAGGAAGGGAATTATGATCTTACTTGCAGGCATGCAAGCACTACCAGGAAATGTGGGAATAACAGCCAGTCCATACAGAGGCACAGCATGTGCACATGCTTTGCCCCAGCGGGACTCCTCTCTTGCTGAAACAGAATCACTGCCCTCCTAGGAAGGACAGCAAAGATCTTACAGGCTTCTTTTGAGCTCCATGTGCCCAGAAGGTATGGATATTGCAGGCCTTTCTCACTAAAACCTTTAGAATATAACCTTTACAATGAAAATTGTTTACTTTTCAGTGACCTAGAAACCATTGTCTGGAGATCACAAAACTCTGTATTAGACTGTAATTAGACATATTTCACAACAATCCCATAAGGGAAATTACTAATTACAGCAGTTTGTTGAAATTAAGGTAAGTATAGTCATGGTTGGTAGCGAGTATGATATTATTGCAGATCTTGTATTACTACACTTCAAGTCATGATTGTATCAAATCTCAGAAACCAATAGGGTTGGGTCTGACTGGCATATGAATAGGGAGTGAAGAACTGAACTAGGCATTTACAATTTCTTAAGAAGTCCTGTGCTCATAAATCACAAGTCATATTAATTTGCTCAGGAATAAATATTCTGGGGCTTTGGTGTCAGGAAAGCCCCTGGAGCTTGAGAGGTTGTTCTGTGCCAGAGATATAAAACCTGTGGTCTCTCCTGATCAGCTTTAGTCATCTAAAAATCCTGTATTGTTCTGGGACTGATAATTTTGCAAGACAAGTGTATTGATCGTAGCAACATGGGAAAATCCAAACTCAGAAACTTGCATTTCCCTTGCATCTTCTCATTAGAAATGTAAAATTACCATTTTTGTCTTGCATTTAAATACCTTTGTGAAGCATTACTAACATCAGTGGGGAGGTATTTCTATTGTAGAACAGGGTGCATCTCAGCAGAGAAAGAAGTCTTTTTACACACACAGAGTATAAAGTTCTCTGTTATAACAGGTAAACCATTAATTAATGTGAAGTAACAATGTTCTGGTAATGTAGTTTTAGGTTTTGTAAAGATTAATTAAATGTCCTTTAGCTTTTAACAAAAATGTATCAAATGTCATTTTTTTATCCCCTCTATCAAATTTTTTACTTTTTTAATGAATGCACAGAAAGGGGAGCCTGGTTGCCAAAAGACTGTAGAACTTCACTAAACTGTATAAAATACACAAGGTTCTAGGAGGAATGTTAGACTTCCAGAGGTTGAACTAGTAGAGTTGAGAGTGTATTAGACTCTCTCCATTTGCAAGCTGTCTCAAACTGTCCTAGATGGACACACTGTGGAAAGAACTGGCACACAGAAGACTTGATGAAAGAGCAGGATCCAGCCAACCAGTGCCCAAGAAACCCAATGAAATGGCTTATAGAACAAATCCACTTCGTAAATGAGATGTAAAACTGTACTTGCTGGTGTTGTGGGTAGCGCTGGCTGATCTGTTGTCTCGAACTGCAGCTCCACAAGCCCAGCGCAGGTTTCACAGCTGTCCAGGCATAGTTTAGCAGTACAGTTGACACCAAAAAGGGTGTTGGTCACATTTGCAACCATTTCTGAGCAATTGCTCTCACTTCCTCCTTTCTGCTGTTCCCGGGGCCCTGAGCTGGCCAAGCCTTTCAGCCTGCTCAACTGGCTGAGCACTTCTCTGCTGCTTTCCCCTGCTTTCTCCTCTTTTCTGCTTTACAGCAGGAATGCCATCCTTTGTATAACATAAAATGGCTCAAAAGTTCTGTTAATGGGAATGTACTGGCTATAGGTGGCCAGGTACTGGCACTGGGGGGCAGCAGGGGTGGTCTGTGTGAAGAAGCAGGGCTGCTCCATGCCGGACACAGCCACTTCCAGACAGCTCCAACAGAGCCAACATGGGGGATGGCTGAGCCTCCCAACACCACCAGTGGCACTTCTGTGAAAATGTATTTATGGAAGGGCAAAACTGCTATATAGCAGTGAGAGTGAGAGGAGTAAGGGGAACAAATGTGTGGAATAGCAGTGTGAACAGCAAGGTCAGAGAATAAGGAGGGGATGGAGGTGGTGCAGGTGCTGGAGCAAGGATTTCCCTGTAGCCCACGGGGAAAGGACCACCATGGAGCAAATAGCCACACTGCAGCCCATAGAGGACCCCAAAATGGAGCAGATGGATGTTTTTTTAAGGAACTCCTTCCTTTAGAAGGAGACCCATGAAGAACCCATGCCAGAGTAGCTCTTGAGGACTGTAGCACATGGAAGGAACCCACACAAGCAACGTATGAGAAGGAGAAGCAAAGAGGAACTGTTATGGACTGGTTGCAGTCTCCATTCTCCAACCCCCCTCCACTGCTTGGTGAGTGGTGGTGTAGACGCAGAGGAGTTGGAAACAGAGGGGTGAGAGTGGTAGAATAGTGGGAAGGCTTTGTTTTCATTTAGTATTTGTTTCTCACCACTCAACTAATTTTTAATTGGCAAAAAAAGAAAAAAAGAAAGCTACATAATCTTCCACAAGTCAAGTCTACTTTGCCTGTGACAGTAAAAGCCAAATGATCTCCCTGAGTTTTTATTGACCCCTGAGCTTTTCCGTTCCTGCTCTCCCTGCCCTGCTGAGGAAGGGCAGTGAGTGAGAACCTCCGTGGGCAGCTGACAGCTGGCCGATGTCAACCTGCCACTGGGTAACAAAGTACCAGAGACAACTTTGAAGTCTTTCCCCTCAATCAGGATTCAAACCTGTACAAGCTTAGGGCAAATGTCTTTGAATGGTTGGATAGTCTGATGAAAAAAGAAAAAAAAAAAAAAAAAAAAAAAAAAAAAAAAAAAAAACAAAAAAACCAACAAAAAAAACCCAAACAGAACAGCAAACTCACAAACCCCAACCCACAGAGCAAGCCCGACTGTTTGCAAAAGGATGCACAAAGCGGTGGGACGCTGGCGGTTCTTGAGCTGCTGCTCTGAAATACTTTTAGGCAGGCGGGGAAGGCGGCTCCTCCGCGGCAGCCGCTCAGAAGGGCAGCCCGGCGGTGTCACGGAGGGGCCCGCGCCGAGGCACCCGGGGGAAGGGCCGTGGCGGAGCCCCGGAGAGTCGGTTCGAGTTCCAAACGCCCCGCGGAACATTCCGCCTCGCCCAGATGGACCCGCACACGGCTCCGGGCGGGACGCGGCTTTCCCCCTTGTAGGGCGGCAGGCTCACGAGCAGCCATTGGTCCTNNNNTTCCCCCCGGTGGGAGCGAGTGCGGGGACCCGGCGGCAGTCCCCGGGAAGCCGTGTTTCCCCGCTCGCAGCCCCTCCATCCCTGCGGTCCGCGGCCGCGCCTCTCCCACCGCCGGGCACCGCCCCGTCCAGGCACCGCCCCGGGCCGCCGGTGGTGTCTGCAGCGGGACGGGGCGGGGATGGGGTGGGGAAGGCGGGGGGGAGTGTCGCGGTCGCTCCGGGAGACGGGGAAAAACCGGAAGCGGGCGGCGCTGGCGGGCGCTCCCCTGCTCCAGCCTCTCCCCGCGGGGCGGTGGCAGCAGCAGCAGCAGCAGCAGCGCCATGGGGTGTTTCTTCTCCCGCCGCAGGAAGCCGGCCCAGGGCGGGCAGCAGCAGCAGCAAGCGGGAGCCGGCCAGGATGTGGCGGCCGGCGAGGAGAAGGCGCCGCAGTACAGCTGGGAGCAGCGAGCCAAGGTACGGCCGCGGGCGGTGCCCCCCGGCCGCGGGCAGGGCTGGGTAGGGTTTGGAATGGTACGGAGTGGTGGGGTGTGGTATGGTTTGGGTTGTCTCGGTGGGCTGTGGCAGGGCCCCGCTCGCCACGGGGGCTTCCCCGGTCCCGCTGCTGCGGCTCGGTCCGCGCAGTTCAGCGCGTTTGTTTAAACAGCAAGAAGGTGTTTAGCGTAGGGGTTTTACCAGGCTGTCTGAAGCTGAGCAAGCGGGCGCTGTGTGCGGTGCATCAGTCCCCGGTGTGGCTGCTGTGCCCCGGCGGGTGCTGGCAATGCCTCCCGGGGTGACACCGAGCCCTGCTGGGCTATGACAGTCCCCGCAGTGTGTCTGCCTGCCGTCGGGATTTCTGCTGCAGCGTGGGGTCCCCTGGGTGCGTGTCTCACCCAAGCAGAGCGGGATCAATGGCACTGGTGGGGGGCCGGGGAACTGCTTGTGCCGGGGCGAGCTAGAGTCCCCACACCCGGCATGGTAGTGGAGGCATAAAACTCGTGCCTTGTGTCCTGACTGTCAATATTGATTCTTCCTACTTGGCTGTTTGCGCTGGTTTGTTTTGTTTGTTTTTGTTGTATGCGTATGGTTTTTGTTGGTTTGGTCTGGGTTTTTTTAAAGCTAGAGGAAGCAGGACTGGCTTATCAGTCCCTAAAATGACAAAGAAGAGAAATCCTTGCCAGTGGTGTTTCCTGAGCTGCTGAAGGCAGTCGTGAAGTCTCAAGCAAGAAGGAGTTTAAATGCTGTATTAAATGTGTTCCTAGTCGCATTTCACGTTTCACTTCCTAAATATATCATGACATCACAGCCCTGCTAGGCCTCCCCTCGCCAGCTGCCTTTGGGTGGAGGAAGGAGAAAGCGGGGCAGGCCATAAGCTTTAATGATGTGGCTTTAACAAACAAAATCCCCAAACCTTTAGGCCGTATTTTACAAGTATGGAAAAGAAAATGTGCGAACTTATTTGAATGTTTAGCTTGCTTGTTTATTAAACTTGGCCAGGTGCTTTGGGCTGTCTCTTGAGTCTTCCAAGTAGGTTAAGACAAGCTCAGATGGAGATGAGCTAAAGAGCATGTGCATGGCCTGGAGGAATTGGTTCCTTGAGGATAAAGTTGAGTGATATGTGTTGGGCTTGTTGCTTTGACTGCATAGTGGATATTTACAGTGCAGAGAGATAACAGGAGGCTGGCAGCCTGTCACTTGTATGAAGACTAGTCTCAGAGGGAGAGGGCTGTACTGAAACCATATTTTAGAGTGGCAGAGCAAATTTTTAGTCTGTCTAAAAGTGAACTACTAAATCAGCATTTGGAATAATATTTTTCAATTTTAGAGCAAATTCACCAGCTAAAGCTCAACAGGTATATTCTGAACCCTGAAAACCTTGACTCTGTCAACAGTTGTGCAAAGTGGTCTTCTGATGCTAATTTCCCCCATTTGGGCTGGGGATATGTCTCTAGTTTTTCTCCCTCAGTGATGCAGTTCTGGTTATATAGTGCAGTTTTGCAAACAGGTTTGGTAATTGTACTTCTTGTAAACTATCCTGTGTATGCTCTTACAGGTGGGTACATCTTGCTGCTCAAACACTCCAGCTGTCTTCCTGTAAACTGATACCATTCTGACAGTCTCACTGTAGGCAGAAAAATGTAGGCACAGTTGTGTGCATGTTTGTCTGATTGGAGATGTTGAGAGAGGTGACTGCTAGTGGCAGCTGTGCTGGAAGAAGCTCTGAAACTAAGGGATTTCTCCAACAAAACTATTTCTTCTGTTTCTAAAGGATAATATCGCTAGTTGAATGTATCTTATGTTCTGATGGCAAATTATAATTACTATTGATACTGTCTGCTAGTGTAGACCTAGATGAGGAGTAATATGATGATATCTTAGAGACTATGTAACACTTTTGTAATGGTCCCAAAAATGGACCATATGGTAGAAAACTCTAAATAGAAGGAATTAAAAGATGCTGATAGTTGAACTGAAATTAAGGAATGTGAATTTTAGGGTCCTTTTGAGATTTCTGGATGAATTTATTGAGGAAAGAAGTTTTAAGTTATGCAAAAATTAGTCAAATTTAGATTGCATTGTAAAATCTGCTGGAAAATCTGTGGTGCTTGCTGACCCTTGCATTCACAGAACTCTGTGAAGATTACTTATGGTGCAGTAGAAGAACCAAAGGATCATCTTATCTTGAAAACACAAGGGAAAAGAATGAGTATTCAGTTTCTTGCTGCTCTGGGATTCTTAGTCCATAAGAATAAGTAGAGCATGGTTTATTCCAGAGTCTCTTATACTGCATCAAATCTTAAGGACTTGTTATGTCTTGTTGATGTCTTTGGGCTGTCGAGAGTCCCCTTCTGACCAAGTGTGGGAGAGGGATTTGGTGACGCTCAGCCTTCTTCAGCTAGGTTTCCACCTGGACTGTAAGATTGTATTTGTGCTCCTCATCTCCCTTCTCCTTTCCTACCTTGTTGTCTTCTGTATGACTAACATCATTTACATGTGTGACCAGAGCGGTAACTACAGCAGTAACTGAAGATGGATATGTACAGACAGGAACTGGGGTTTTGTGTCTTGTGATGGCAGATACCCTCATGTGCTGTGACCTTCTCTGCACAAGAAACATGAATCGCTGCATCTTCTTTTTTAGCAGTTGTCTCATGTTCAAAGAAGTAGGATTAGATTAATTATGACCACAGTGGCATTTATTGCTCAGAGGGACTTTCCTTTCCAAATGATTCTTCCTTTTAGAAGGAACAAGTAAAGTTTTGGTTTATGTCAACCAAATTGTAACTTAACTGCTTTAGCTGATAGGGAACATATCGCTATTGTTATATCATGCTGCGATTACCATATTCAAATAGTTAAAAAACCTCCAAGGTTTAACCTTCTATATAAATCATAGATAGTATTTTTTTAGTTACTTTACCTTTAAGGATTCTTTAAGAGAGGTCTGAGCAGACTTGGGCATGTTAAACTGTCTAGTTCTTGTTTAGTTAGTCATTTTGAATTTTATTTTGGAACAAAAATAAAATAACTTTTAAATGGTGAAATATTTTGGCCTTAAATCCAATTCCTGGTGCACCAGAAGAGCTGTATTTCTTAAAATGTGGTTGATCAGCTAAGAAACAGTCAACAAGTTCATATTAAACAATATTTCCAGTTAAATCAGATATAGGAGTATAATAGCTTTCTTCTTCCTCTTCTTTTATCTGCAGTATTTGACAATGGTTTTGCTGCTCAGAAAAGTGATGATTTTATGCTGTTATGTGGAGTCTGGAAGAGCGGGAAAATTACTGAGAATAGACTGAAATGTTGATTCAGACTGTTGTATTTGCCACATTTAAAGTCAAGGTGTGCAGGAGAAGCTTCAAGATGAAAAACTGTTTGCTAGTGACTGGAACCTGCACTGCTCTTTCCACCTTGTCTTGTTATGCAAGAATCTTGAAATCTGCTGGAGGGTAACTTCAACAAGCAGTCTCCAGAGGATGTTGCAACTCACTACTTCAGGGCACCAAACCCAAGCAAGTATGAATTTGCAGAAATGTTTAGGCTTGGGAATTAACTCTTTTTTTCTTATTTCCTTTCTGTTAATTCCCCTGCTGACAAAAATAACACTTAAAGCTTCTTAAGTTTGTGTGCCTGCCCTGTGGCTTCAGCTTTTAATGTCACTGGGTCAGCAGCCAACTCTTGTATCTCAATTGTATATAAGTTCATAACTGAACTGTCATCTGTTCTGACTTAGTAAATGATTTTTCACGGATTATGTTTAAAAGGGGAGACCTTAGTGTAAGTGGTTTAGAAATACTTTACAAACTATTGTTTGCTCATCAGCCTAGACACAGGTAACTACAGGAGAACTGTAAGCTGTTCAGAACAGCAATGCCTTCTCATATTTGTGGATGTGTATCATTGTTGACTGAAACTCCTTTCCCGATGGGCCCTGTGGAAAAACTCTTGCTAAGACATGAACTTATACCAGAAAGAGTTCAAGATATTTGTATCTCAGGCACAGTTACCACTGAAAACTGTGAAGGTCTAGTACTCCTAAATCTTCCAAATGAGAGCTGCCTAGTTTGGTGTCAGTAAACTGAATGATCATGGCTGAAGACATGTACGTCATGTGCAGCTTTCACATCTCGCCTCTGACCTTCTTGCAAAACAAGTGTTTGTAGGAAGGAAAGCTGCTTAATACACCTCACACTTGTTGCAACAGGGTGATCTAGAGTTCAAAGCAACCACGACAAAGTCTTGTTTGCCATCACTTCTCTCCTTTCTTCATTCTTTAAAATCCTTGCTCTTTACAATTTGTCCTCTAGTCCTTTGTAACAGACTTCTCACCATTGAAATTGCTGATAACCAAAGATGAGACTTCTGTTTTGAGAGGAAAGAATATTGTGTAAGCAGGGGTTTTTCATCATCATGTGTGGTTATTTTAGGTTATTCTATGGAGTAATTCCCGAACCTGTGCATAGTCACTTCTGTTAGAAGGTTTCAACTCCTGAGCTGTGCCCATGTGTATTAATGTATGATTCTTATCTACTCCAAAAACTCTTTAAATTCATCTGAAGATGCTAAATGCTGCCTCTGTGAATCCTGTCTTCATTTGAACTTTTACCAGCGTGGGAGTGGAAAAAAGACATGTAAAAATCTCTCAAGAGTGGAAGAGTAAAACATCTGTCTGGGTGAGATCAGTGAAAGTGGACAAAGTTTTTTGAAATTTTATCCAAATGCAAAGGACAAATACGTGAGTTATCTAGTAGTTGATTTTTGTTGACCTACCACCTACTTTAGATTTTGTAGCCAATGATGCACCAGATGAAAGGGCAGAGAAAGGTACATAGCCCTTGTTATGGTTGTATGAGACTGCAGATTTTCTATTTTTTTTGTTTGGTTGTTTTTTGTTTTTTGTGTGTGTGTGTGTTTTGTTTTGTTTTTTTAAATTGCTTTCCTAGCCTGCTTTTTTTTCCCCTGTGTTGCTAAAACAAAGCTTAAGAAGCAGTTAGTGTTGACAATCAGGGGAAGGAAGGTGGTTGCACTGATTTAATATTAACCTGTTGATGATACCTGAAGATGTCAGAGATGGTAGGCATGAACTAAGAAGGCCAGTGGCATCCTGGCCTGTATCAAAAATAGTGGGGCCAGCTGGACTAGGGCCATGAGCTGTACTCGGCTGTGATGAGGCCACACCTCAAGTCCTGTGTCCAGTTCTGGGCCCCTCATTTCAAGAAAGACACTGAGCGCTGGAGCATGTCCAGAGAAGGGCAACGATGCTGGTGAAGGGTCTGAAGCACAAGTCCTATGAGGAGTGGCTGAGGAAGCTGATGTTGTTCAGCCTAGAGAAAAGGAGGCTCAAGGGGGGATCCTTATCGCTCTCTACGACCACCTGAAAGGAGGTTACAGCTAGGTGGGGGTTTGGTGTCTTGTCTCAAGTAGCAAGTGATAGGACAAGAGGAAAAGGCCTCAAGTTGCTCCAGGGGAGGTTTAGATTGGACATTGGGAAAAATTTCTTCATGGAAAGAGTTGTCAAGCTCTGGAACAGGCATCCCAGGGAAGTGGTTGTCAGTATCCCTGGAGATATTTAAAAGATGTGTAGGTGTGGCACTTGTGGATGTGTTTAGTAGTGGACTCAGCAGTGTTAGACTAATGGTTGGACTTGATGGACTTAGGGGAGTTTAGATTGGAAAAAATTTCTATAATTTTATGAGCATGTTAACAGCTGTTGGATGCATCCTCAAAATCATAGTTCTGCCTTCATGTATCTTTCTCTGGCATGTTTCTTTTGCCCAGGGGAAGTGAAATATTCATATCTGCTGCAGTTTCTTGGGTTACTCCCTTGTCTTAGGGGCAATAACCCAGTGAGAGGGAAGAGTGTTAAATCTATTTCTTCAAGTTTCACTTAGCATTCAAGTTGTGTCAGGGCAGAACTCTTAACTTATGTCAAGGAAATAAAATGAAGCTCCTGAATGTGATCATAAGCTGAAATTCTATCTTTAACTTTGTTTCTCAAGAACTCTCTTCTGAACCTGTCTGTAAGCTGTGAGTTTGCTGGCTAACCAGTGTCTTTGACTTAGGCCTAAATAAAAATGCAAAGTGAAGGTGAAGTTTCTCATATATCTGCAAAGGCTGCTGTGTAGGATGAGCTAGTGCTGCTTCAGAGGCTTTATAGAGCAGAGCAATTTAGAAGGACATGCTTAGGTTCCAACTTTCAAAAAAGCTACAAGTTCCCAGAACAGTGAACTTCTCCTTTTGAAGAGAAGTAACTGTTCCTCTGTGCCCTGTTTTGAAGACAGTAAACCTGTCTCCCAGGGTTATTTTAGAAAACTCCAACATACAGACAACATAAGCATGCATAAATACTCTAGGAGTTCCCTGGGAAGAACATGTCCAAAAGAAATTTTGGTGTTTTTCTTCGCAAGTGTGAGAGAATATGAATGTAAATGTCTTGTATATAGATCAAATACATCACATTACATGAGGCTAGAGACCTTGGATTGTTTGAATCCTAAGCATACTGTGTGACTAAGCCTCCATACTGTGTCCCTTATCATTTGAGTCTCCTAATTTTATTTGTAACTTTTCCAACCAACTTTTTTGTGTGTGTACTAGTGAGGAGAGACTTCTAGGAAGCCATCTTCATTGTCTCAACTTCCATTTTACTTGGAAGATTGATCAGCTGCAAACCTCCTTTCCTGTCTGGATGTCGGATACGTTGCATATAATGAAGTACATGTTATCAGTTGATAGAGACTTCTAGCTTCCTTTAGCTGTTCTCTCTTCTAAAGCTACATAGTCTGAGCTGGTAGTGAATGTCTGCTACTAGCCAGACTATGCCTTTTGCTGGTCTCTAAATATCATGTGAATGTTTGACATGCTGGGGGGAGGAGTTTCTTACACAGAAATTGTTGTAATACATTATAACTGACTATGGGGCAGCAAATATTAGAGCCCTCAGGCTGATAATCAAATAACAGGTTTGTGGTCTTGTGTCAGGCTCATTCAGGTGCTTGTATTCTTCCAAGGGCTATGCTAATAAGCTTTCACAAGAGGGCAGAGTACAGTTTGCTCCAGGAATTGTAGTTGTCTGGAGACTTTGGTATAACTGGAAGTGAGCCAGCTCAGATTCCTTTGGTGTTACGACAACATAGGCTGTATTATTCATGCTTTCCACCTGTATCACGTGCCATCCTGGGCGTTGGGTGGCTCTTGAGTCACTGCTCCCCGGCGGAGAGTCCCAGGGAAAGTCACACCTTCTCTCAGGTGTCCCTCTCTAGTGTGGCCGATGCTGGAGTGTGGAGGAGAAGTTTCTAAACATGCCCCATGTACCACCACTGCCAATTTTTGTTTCTCAGACATAGCTAAAACAATCTCATAATAGTTGATAGCACAAAAATCTTCTCACTGTTAGCACAAAAAAATGCTGTGGTGCAGATAAGCGAGCTCTCTGTAGTTTGCAAACATAATAGAGATACTGCTTTACAGCAACAATATTTCATTCTTTCCTTGCAAGATGTTGAAGTGTGGTAAAATATGACCAAGAAAGCTACTGGAAAAGCAAATACTGTGTATGTCCAGCTTTATCAATCTGTATGTTGGACAATTTATTTATTACAGTTACTACACTAAAACCCAGAACTATCATCCTTCTTGAAACAGTTCAGTCCACAGGAGAAACTAGCTACCCCCACACCCTTTCTTTATTAAAGGACAAAACTATCTAGGGTTTTTTTTCTCCCTTGAAGCATCTCAGAAGTGTAGTTTCAATTCTTTGTTATACCTCAGTGCTGTGTATTCCAGAGTTTAGCTAAAAGAGCTACTTCTGATCTTTCATGACTCTCTGAAGAGTCTTCTGGCAGTTTATCCTGCACAGTTCAGTGGTACTTCAACTAATGCAAATCAATTGGCATTTAGCATTATAATATTCTGTGTATGTGAAGATTTTAACCTTCCTTCTTTTGCTTTGTTTTTCTTTCCCCTTCAGGTTGACCCCAAAGATTACACTTTTTCCGGACTTAAAGGTGAAACTGTGGGTCGACTGCCTGGAAAAGTAGCAGGACAACAATTTGTTATTCAGGACTGTGAGAACTGTAGCATCTACATATTTGACCATTCTGCTACAATTACTATTGATGACTGTGTAAATTGCCAAATCTTTTTAGGGCCAGTAAAAGGCAGTGTATTTTTCCGTGACTGCAAAGATTGTAAATGCATAGTTGCCTGCCAACAGTTTCGCACTCGGGACTGCAGAAAGCTGGAGGTATTTTTGTGCTGTGCCACCCAGCCCATTATTGAGTCCTCAACAGGTATGAAATTTGGATGTTTCCAGTACTATTATCCTGAGCTTGCTTTACAATTTAAAGATGCTGGTCTGAGTATCTTCAATAACACATGGAGCACCATCCATGACTTTACACCTGTGTCAGGAGAAAACAACTGGGGCCTTTTGCCTGAAACTGCCGTAGTCCAAGATTATGTTCCTCTGCCCACCTCTGAGGAGCTGAAAGCTGTCAGAATTTCTACTGATGCTACAAGGAGCATAATACCAGTAACTCGAGGGCGGAGACAGAAGAGCAGCGATGAATCATGTTTGGCTGTGTTTTTTGCTGGTGACTACACAACTGCAAATGCCAGGAAGTTAATTGATGAGGTAAGTGATCTTTGTCTTCATTCAGCTTTTTGAACTCCTAATTGTACTTTCCTCTGGACAGTCTCTGATGCTCCCTGAAGGAGAAACACAGAGGCTCTGTTTGTCTAGTGACCATACTCATGAACTGCGCTGTGAAAAACCTTGAAGCAAGACAAGAGACTGAATCTCATTTGATCAGTCAGTTGCTTTACAGCTGGCATCCTATGAGTGGCACCTCTGTCCTCTAACAGTTCTGGTATATTTCTTCCATCATGGCACAGCCAAGTGACATTCAGAAGAAAATGTGTAGTTGGTTTGATGAATCAGTAAGTGACTGACAGAGCTTGTGAAAGGGATATGGCTGATTAGCTTGTTAGCTTATTGCCCCCAAAGTCACAGCTAATGAAAGTCTGTCCTGAAAGTTTTTCAAGTACTAAGAGGACTCGAAAAAAATAACATGCTAGTACCTAGTGACAGACACAGTGTTTGTCATGGGTGATCAGCTGTCTTCAGTTCTTTGATTATTTAAATAGCTTGCGTGGGTTTTTGTTTGTTGGTTTGTTTTGGTTTTGGTTGTTATTGTTGTTTGTTTGTTTGTTTTTAACTGTGAGGTAGCAGCTTCCAAACTTCGGTAAATTTGCATTGCCCTGGGGTTAAAATCTGGGTGTGGCTGGCTGCTTTTAGCACCCTGAAGTGCCAGAGTAGCCATGTAGCCGAGTAACCACGGGCTACAACTTGTGGGAGAGGTATCTGCAAAAGCTGCTGATCACGGTGTTGTATGATCAGTTCAACAACTGGTGGAGCTCTTTCCCTTGAGCTTTTAGCTGCGTGGTGTTTCCTTGCCTCTCCACTGCCCAATTGGATTTTTTATGGAACTGAGTCACTAACAGTTACTTGAGTCAAGGGAGATAATGATACTTTTGGGTTGGGTTTTTTCTGAAGAAGGAATAGGTACAGTACAGAGGATAATATATGTGTTCTGTGTTAATAGTTCTGTAGAGTTAAGAAGATGCTAAAAGACTAACAGAAATCTTACTGCTCTGTAGTTTAATGGACGCTTTGGAAGTACAAGTGTATTTGCTCCTTTTCCACGTACTTTTAGTTTCATATAAGAGTAGAAAGTTGGGTGTGGGACGTGTGCACGTGTTTTCAAAAGTTTGTAACTATTTTTCCGAAATGGAAAACTTCAGCAGTGGATAGATGAGAGGCTGAGCTAATGCTTGACTGAACTATTGCAGACTAATGAGAACTAACTGCTTGATTCCAGATGCTGAATGCTTTTAATTCCCATTAGTTTCAGCTTCTGAGGAATTGTGGGGAAAAACACACAACACTGAGCCATAATATAAAACAAAAATGTTCATTTATTCCTCTAGGTGCGTTAAGGCAGAGCAGAAAATCTGGATGAATGGAATGAAAATAAACAGAAGGGTAGAAAAAGCAAATGGTCTTTGGAAAGAGCAAAAATGGTCCCTTTGCTCTGTAGCTTAATGTGTGTGTGGAAAAATGGATATATTTCAGTGTAACCTGGATAATCAAGCTGAACTCTCTGCCTTAGAAGCACTTATAATGTGAATTCTTTCTCTGGTAACAGATGACTGGTAAAGGCTTTCAGCTGGTACAGACTAAAGAAGTCTTAATGAAGGCAGAGGATGCTCACAGAGTTTTCCAGCAGTGTGCATCAGAATTCATTCCACTGCTTGAAAAAGGTGAGTTTGTGTTGTTTTCTTTCTCTTCTTGATATAGAAATCTGTCACTAGAGAGTTCTGGAGAAGGAAGAGGAGCGAGGGAGAAATTTGTGTTTCAAAGGCATACTATAAAACCTGTTGAGATGAGTTCTGGAAGCCTCAATAAGTCCCTAAATCAGTGAAAACTTCTGAAGGCGTCAGACACGAGCTATTTCATGTCTGTTTTGTGGCTCTGCTCCCCCTCTAGAGGTCCACTGCATAACTCAGGAACAGTGGCACATGCAGGTCTGCCTGGAGTGGTCAAAAGAAGCTCATGCGCTTAGACTGTTTCTGTCTTTTACCATTCTTGCTCAGCTACTGAGTTGTTCAAACTTTCTGTATAAATATGTAAGTAAATCAGTACAGATGTGCACAAAGCAGACAATTGTTAAATTCTTGTTTATAACTGGTATGCTGTCAGAGTATTTCAAAAGCCTTTCTGCTGATCTGACTGCAGTTGGGTTTTGTCTCTTCTTGCAGAAGTACTGACATCTAGTTATCTGTTATATGTTAAAGATCAGTACACACTCCCAAACCTGGTAGCAGCTTGCAGGTTTTTTTCATGGGGACATAAGTGGTCTGTGATGTTCATTGCAAGAATAGGAGAAAAGTCACTCTACTTGTAAGAGGACAATCTAGTTTATAGTCTGTTTTGCAGTCATGTGGGAGGAAATACCATGTTCAGAATGAAACCAGAGAAAGGGGATGTGCAAATAGCGGGTGAGAAGAAGTCTAAAATTCAAGCAATTTGCTATCTTGGGACTGAGGCAATAATGCCTGAATGACTCAGTCCTACTCCAGATGTCTGTGAAATGGCTCACTATTTGAGCAGTATAGTCTGACTCACTTCCATGATGCCCTGCACTCCTTAGTGTTTTTGTGCTATTGCTGCCTTTCAAGAAGTAAAAGTGGAATCCTGCCAAAATCTCTGCAAAAAATGAGCATGTAATTGCAGATACTTTTTTCTCAGATAACACTGTAGTTTTTAAAACCATGTTGAAGTGGTTTTAATTCTTTATCCATCATTATGGGACTGCTTGAGCGAAAACCATAAAATGTTTCTTGCAAGCTTCACAATTCCCTGCAGATTGAGAAATCTACTGTTTCAATGCCAGGCTTAAAAGTAGTATTGATTTTAGATGAAACTATTTTCTAGGTCCAGTGGTTGCTTTGGAGTTCAATGGAGATGGTGCTGTGGAAGGATGTCAAAGCACTATAAATGAAGTTTTTAGTGGGACCAAGGTAAGCTGATGTATTGCTCTGTTGACAGAAAATATTGCAGAATGTCTGAGCTACTTCATGGTCGAGATGTAGTGTTGACATACTATACAATCCTTTCAGGTTCGTGAGTAGTAAAATCTGAATATCCTGTTGTTGTTGTTTTGGTTTTTTGTACTCAAAAGTCAAGTCAGAAGCAAGAAAATTGTACCAGGGAAGTGAGTATTAAATCCCTATATTCGTTGAAGAATAGAAGATTTCCACTTAAAGCTGTTATTTCACATAATAGGAAAATCAAGTTACCTAAATATAGCATGGAAAAGTTCTGCTCCAAGTGTTAGACTTAGTCACTTAGCTTTTTGTTGTCTTGTCTATGAAATTGTGACAAAGATAATATGATGGTATTTCAACTTTTTTCTATGTTTACTTTCGCAGTGTAGGATACTGCAGAATGCCTTCCTTTAAAGAGAGTTTTCTTTTTTCTTCTATCAGCTTCTTTTGCTGTAGCTTCTTTACACCACACCTTATCTGTTCTTGCTGTACCTATTTCTCTGAATGGCAATGGTTTTGAGAAAGTTTCTGGAAAACAGTCATCCTGTAATAAGTCATCTCAGTTTTTTGATTGAGGCTATTTGCTTGCATGTTGAGATTGATGAACAGTTACAGTGCTATCTGTTACACTGAACTGTTTGCATATTGCCTAAGACAATTGCAGTTTATCTGCTGATAAAGGTGACTGTCCTATTGCTTGGACTTTTACATACATTGATAAATTTTGAAAAGTGCAAATATAATTGAAGTTTGTCACCTGCTGAAGAAGTAACTAAGTTGTTTGTTTGTTTGTTTTTTTGAGAGGAGTATAGCACAAGGGAGTCTTTCTTACAAACTCCACCTTTCTGTTAAAGTGGTAGTCTAAGGATTTTGTGTATTTATTTCCAGTCTACTGGACAGTTGACTTTACCAAACAAAATACATCTAAATGGACACTTGCTGAAGCTGTGACCTCTGAATAATCAAGTCCAGACTTCTAATCAGTAGAAGGCAAGGGTTAATGCAGCTGGCATGTCTGCTAGGAAGGGGTGATGCACAGTGGGTGCATCAGGGTTGAGAGAATTCTAGAACTGTTCTGTCACACTGTGGAAACCAACAGAGTTGTGCCCCTCATGAAATGCAAGACTTAAAATAAGCATTACTAATTCCAAATGAGGAAAGACTGTTTTTAGTGATGCATAACTGTTTTCTTGTTTAACAAAACAGGTTTTTGTATCAGAAAGTAAAGCATCAGCTTCTCAAGATGTAGACAATTTCTACAACTTTGCTGACATGCAGATGGGAATGTGAAGTTTAGCATGAAGGTTGTCACCTACGGTTTGTCTTGGCACTTGGATGTCACTTGGCTTGGATATCACAGTAGTTTTGTCATTTGGTTTTGTATTTCTTATATATCCCTTTTATAAAACTACTGTGGTTGTAACACCATATTACCTGGAGTAAATGGAATAGCTCCCCACGTGCATTGTGTTTGAAACTTATGTTTCAACTCCAAAAACTGAGCTTTTCTACTAACTTTTTTTACAGAGATTTCTATAACATCTTTTGACATTTGAATGTTTCTTGACAACATAAAATGGTTAGACCTATTTTAAAAGTGCAATGCTGATCCAAGTCTGATGCAGTAGTCTTATGTTTAACTCAGACACATTGTTTAGAAAGTGTATTTATGTGAAACTTGCCATTCAAAGCTTTCTCACATGCAAATTTGTCTTCACTGAGGGTCCAGGAAGGAAGCTGTAGTCGTTGACTTTTTCTGAAAGCTTAGTCTGAAATGAGTTGTCCTAATAGCATGCTTTCAAAAGCAGTTTTGACTTTAGCTTACTCTGCTTCAGCATCTTTTTTGAATTTAGTTGTTTGCAGCAGGATTTATGCTGAGACTTGGTACAAAAGCATCCTGGTAAGTGAGCAATTGCCAGGCTTTTCTTCTTGGAGGTGAATTCTGAGCATGAGTGCTCTGCTGAAGCTGCTTTAAGGTCCACTCGGGTCTCTGGTGATACAGCCGCCTCTGGCATTCCCAAGTCATGTACGGGATATACCTGAGGTTCCCCTGAACTCCGAGCAGAAAATCTCTGGCACCATTGTTCTTTGCTAGAAGGGACATACAGTAACCAGTAGTCAAAGAATGGCTCTGAGGGCATTACAAAACTCCTTGTCCTTGCTAGACCCCAGGAGAAGGCTTTTACATTTAGTAGTACTGAAAATTTGGCTGTAAAGTGCTACACAATGATGTAGGGTTTATTTTCTATTAATTCTAAAAACAGACTGAAGTGTTACTAGCATTTTGTGTGATGCATTTGAATAGTGATAAATAAGAATGTTTATTGCTAAATAGTGCATATTAGAATGCCAATCTATACAGATATTAAATACATGATTGATTTATTTTTGCATATTGCATCCTTACTGATTTTTCTCTGTGAACTTTAAACTTATGTCCAGGTTTACAAGCCCTCTGTAATACTTGAACAGAGTGTGCATGCAGACTCACAAAACCAAATTTCATAATTAAAATAATGGCTTGCCAGTTTGCACAGCCTTTACAATTCATTGAATGGATTTGGGCTATGCTGAGGTGCTAAAGCAATTTCCTCATTATGGTCATGTGTCAGAAGGGAAGATCTTGTACATCCTAACTGAAAGTGAGTCTTGACTCATCAGTCCCACAGCTCTGGAGATCTGAAGTGGGTGGCTTAAAACACATCTCTGATTTTTTGGAATTAGCACATGAAAGAATCTGTTCTTCAGAAATTCATAATTCTGTAATGCTCAAGAGAGGTTCTGAACTGTCTTTTTTTACTACTAGGCAAATGCTTTGCTAGTAGTTTAAACTACAGAACATGTCCTTAGGATCTCTTGTTACAGTTATGCAAATATTAAATAAGGAAGACTGTCTCCTCAATAAACTAAACCATTGGTGTACTGAAGGTAAGAAAAATGCCACTTCTCTGAAATGTTTTTATTTTACAAACTGAGATAAAATCAAGCCACCACCAGAATCCAACTGATAGCAGAAATTATCACTTATTTGCGCTTAGCCAGCCAGGATTATTTTATTTTTATTATATATGTGAGGAGAGGCTGTGAAAAGAGCTAAAAATTTTAGCTAGATCTCCAAAGTACTAGTACAACTCATCAGTCAACATTCACAAGAATTAGTCTAGACGTGTACAATAAATGTATTATTGTGATATGGACAGTACATTAAAATTATGTAATGTACTCAAGAGCTGTCATAGTGTAATTTATCTAAGCAGTGCAGATATTGGACTATCTTAGTTTCTAAAACTTTTACATACAATATTTCCAAAGTTACACCTCGACACATGATTATGTTTATAGTTTACTTTTTATATTGTCAACCTGCTCTGGAAACAAAGTACTGAATGGATTTCTGTGACTATTTTGCTGGATAATTAATTGAAAATTAATCTAAACTTGAAACAGTGAAAAAACTTGTCTACATGCAGGAAAGAAGACAGTGTAGCTTTTTTCTTTTTTTTTTGAACATTGAAAATCTGCTTACAAACATTAAGTATTTTTAATTTAAAAAAAAACCCTAAATAATGAAGGAGTTTCTCAATCCAGTTATTTATCTTTTGACTTTCATTTCTTGCTAACAGGCGTTAAGAACACTTCTATGCTAAGAGTCAGGTCTTGTATGCATTATGCAATGGTACGTGTTCCATGTAATCTCTGTACATTTCATGTAGTCTTTGTACTTGTCATTTGTATAGCTTTTTATGTAATTTGTATTGCACTGTGAATGTGATTCATAATAAACTTGGGAAATATCTATACTCTGGATTCTGGAAGATTTTTTTTTAAATCACAGTGTATTGCAAAACACAATGTAATTATATTAAGTATAAAAGCTGATTTCCATGTTTGAACAGGGACTTTAATGATATACTTGCAGCTAATTGAAAATAAACATTCTGTAGTCTTCCATCTTCAAAAAAAGGTGATTTTTTGACAAGGGATTTTTTCACAGTCACTGAGTATATGATTAACTTTACATTTCAGTTTTCCTTTTAAAATATAGAAGAAGGTGTTCATGTATCTAACTGTACAGATACAAGTACAGACATTACTGGATGGAGACAGTTGAAGGAATTCTCCCTGATCTCTGTGTACATGTGGTTGTTTGGTTTGGGTTTTTTTTTTTTTTTTAACTTTTAAAGGTTTTGTGCTTTTTAACTGTGTTTACATGTTTGGGTTCTAGATGCATGGATGTGGTTCCAGCAAAAACAGATTTTGGGGGTGTAGAATTTTTCATTCAGAAAGCAATTCCTTTGTATATCCCATGTAACATCTGAAAAGAGGTAAATGTTTAATAAATTTCTGAACTTGGCTTTAAATTGGTCAGAAATGAGAATCTTCCAAGTAGAGATGGTCTAGGGTAATTCTGATATAGTGTAAATGTTTGGAAAGATCATGAAGTACTGTATCAATATAATTTTTTAATATATTGAGTTAAATTGTGAAGCTTTAATGAATGAAAGCTTTTGGTTTACCCTTAGCTATTATTGTAGAATTTTGCAGTTTAAAAAACTTCCTGTTACCCCAGTTGGATCCAAGTTCCCAAGTAATCTTTTTTTTTTTTTTTTTTTTTTAAGTGTCTAAGTCATAGCAAAGTTGCTCTTGAGTATTTTCACCATTTTTATCAATCACATTCTCTAATACTAACATGCAGAAACTTTGTATCTTTGCCCCAATTACTAGGAAATCACCCACTTTTTTTTGGTCATATATAATATACATGCATTTTATGCATGATTTTAAAAGTAGTCCACATATCAGGCTGCACTTAGCATAACTGGGACAGATTTTTATTTTTTTTCAATTCCAAAAAGCAGACTGAAACTTTTTATTACAAAATATGTGCTTCAGTCATTTTGACTAATAGGGGCAAAAAATGCATTACACTGAATTTGTGTGAGTGGGAATTCTGCAGCTGAATATTTTCTTCTCTTAAAGGATGAGTTTTAAGCACTTAGATTTATTCATACAGAATTCATCTTTCTGCACAAATTTAAATTAGCATTGATGATAATGTCTTCTGGAAGGTGTTGGTGGTTCCTAAACTCTAGGTCTTTTGCTATCAAGTTCCATGTTGACTCCTTTGGACCTTTGTGCCATTTGTTTTTTGAATTAATGAGTAAGCCTTGTAAATCCATAAGGGTGACATAAGTCTTTGGAGGTCTGCAGGAACAGCTCCTTCAAGGCATGTTTAAATCTGATCCAAAACATGTAAATTCTAGCCCAGTAGTTTTAAAAGCTATGAATAAGTGCCAATTTTAAGTATTGTCTCTAGCATGCATGGATTTAAGTGGGGTAGTGCAACTGGCTATAGCACTTCATTAAGCTGTATGCTGTAGTACTGCATTTTGCTGCAGTATGTCCTGGAAGGTAGCTAGCTCTGGTGGTCCACCCTGTTCCCTGGACAGGGAGTTCTGAGTACACAGAGATGTCCAACTGCTCATCCCCTTTTATTTTTTTCCTTTTTTTCATTGCATCTAGTGGTAATCCCCAGCAATGTACAATTTCATGGCCATAGAGAGTATCTGAGTACTTTCCCAGAACTATATTGAGCAATGTGACCAGCATCTGTCAAGTACAAGTCATCCTTTTGCTGGAAGATTGCTCAAGGCTTTAAAATTGCCAGTGCTGGCAAGGGTTTAACAGATCTTTGAAATACATGTGGATTTAACTCGTATGCTTTTGCTGGAATGTATGTATAAAGTTTGCTAGCTGTAGAAAATTTGTCCTTAAAACATTAGGTAAAGTTGATAGATAGGAAATCACAGTGAGGTTTAAGAGGCTCTTAGACAGTGTTTAAATGTGTATTTGTCTGATGTTCACAAACTTCAAAGGCTGAAAGCAATGTGCTATTAAAGATTTTACCCAAATGATGAGGATAAATTTAAGGCTAGGCACTGCTGAAGTACTGGGATTTCAAAGGACTCTGTGTCTGGATGACAGTGGTTAAGTGTCTCTCTGATTTTCCGACTCCATTTTATCACAAGTTTTGTGGTGATGAAGTCCCAGTTCATAGAATCACGAGGAATCCACACTTTCTCTTTTTCTGTGATGAGGAAAGGTGGAGTGACCGCTGATCTGTGATGTCTGAGTACTGAAAAGAGCAGCAGCCCTAGTCCCCCTTACATACATGAATGCTGTCTGCTGCAGGTGATATGTCCCCCAAACTGCATGTGCAGCAGCATAGTGGCAGCTAACTCTCCAGGTCTTTCAGGCAAGAATACACAGTTTATTTTCTCATTAATACAAGTAAACGATGTATTCTCTGAATCTTATTTTTGTTGGGTACTTACATCCATGCATTTAAGGTACAGAGCTATAATACTAATCAGTTTTGAAAGCTACTGACAGCCCTCTCCATTCTGTGCTACTGTCTTAGAAGGAGAAAGATAAATCAAAGATCTCTCTAAGCACAAAACTTTGAACTTGTGAAATCCTGGGAAGTGAAGCTGGCACATTTTGCTCCTCAGAGCGTAAATGGTTCATGATTGTGAAAGTACTTTACT